>VMBQ01006582.1:0-54378 GCA_007657795.1 Dreissena rostriformis | reverse complement strand
GGGGGGGGGGGGGGGGGGGGGGGTTCGCAAAAGCTTGTGAAACTACCTGCGCACAAAAGTTAAGTTCCTTTGGGTCTCTGAGGTGAGTGTCCGAGGGCCTTTTGGCACTCTTGTTTTAATTGATGAAAAATTAAATTATTTTTTTCTGTTAAATATCTTATGTAAATTGAACCAATATTTAAATTGATTGCATATGTATCAAACAACATGTTCATTATTATTACTGATGTGTTTGGATGAAATTCAAAGACATTTTAGCTGGCCGTATGATACTAATGTTTCACCAAGATAAATCTGTCTTACTGTTATATAGTGTTTTTACCCATGTCCATCCTCCAAAAAAGCCAATATGACAATCCTAACTTCAGTCATAATTCTAATGAAAATGTTCCATGTGGAAATCAGAATTGTGGAAATCAAAATTGTTTATGCAAACAATGTTTAGTTCATATACATCTGTTCATTTTTTAACCAGAAAATCAATTTTATTCAAAATCAACTTTTACTGTCCAATCCATACAGTAGGGAAATTTTAGGAATTTACTCCAATTACCACCAGAGAGTTTGTGAAGTAGTGATTGTGAAACTATTACAGGTAAATCAGCTATAGAGGTTTTAAAGGAACTGTAACCACGAATGACGAAAAAAGAAAAGTTCTAAAAAAACGTATTTTTTTACAATTATTAGTTTATATTGATTAAAATATCGCGACTGGTACATGCGAAAATAGGTGACATAACGATATACACACTATAAATAACGCTACACACTATAAATAACGCAAGTAGATTGATCATTTTATATATAAAATATATACAATTTACTACGCATGCACAATTTGCATTCCTGGGTTTACCACGTGNTGGAAAAAAAAAAAAAAAAAAATCAAGTTATGTTTTATACCAGTAGTGATATTTTAATCAATTTAAACTAATAATTGTAAATAAAATACAGTATTTTAGAACTTTGTTTTTTCGTCATTTGTGGTTTACAGTCCCTTAAAGCATTTTCATCAGTTATGCCATTAACCATCAATTTTTATGTATGCATTTTCTCCTCAAACCCTGAATATCCCATTTAAACAGCATGTTATGAAATTAGTGTATAAATCTTGCAGCTGCTGTACTCGAAATCAAAACTTGAAGAGGCCATTAGAAAAGTGCTTACTACTGAATGTGCCAAGCCAAAATGTGAGTATTTGAAAAGAAATGTTCAATAAAGTAGAGAAAAAGATCAAGAGCATTATAGTCAGGTGCTGAGAACAACATGTTTAGCTTACTCACGGGGCTGGTAACGTTTTTATCTGCTTTTCCTTATGACTGGACTACTACGTATTGAGATAAATTGCCTTGTGTCGCCGTCCAATGTCAAATTGATTGTTCAACAAGAAAAGTAATAAATTTTGTTTTTTAGTGCACATCATCAACTTTTAGCAGGTAACCACTCTAGAGGCCACATTTTTTTTATCCAATCTTGATGAAACATCTTAAAAAAATCCCATTACCACTATAAAGGCCACATTTATGACTATCTGGATAAAACTTTGTCAGAATATTAATCTTGACATTTTCTAGGTTGATTTGAATCTGGGTCAAGTGCATCCAAAAACTAGCTCACTACGTCAAATCTTAGAAAAACCTTGTTACCACTTTAAGGGCCACATTTATGACTCAATCTTGATGAAACTTGGTAAGAGTATTTATCTTATAAATATATGGGCCAAGTTGGAATCTGGATTGCATAAGTTTGAAAAAATGGTCACTAGGTCAAACATTTTCTTGGTTGAATTGAAAATGGGTCAAGTGCATCCAAAGACTAGGTCACTAGGTCAAGTCTTACAAAAACTTTGTTACCACTATAGAGGCCACATTTATGACTCAATGGTGATGAAACTTGATCTGAACATTTATCTTGACAATAATAAGGCAGATGGCACCATTCTCTTAGAAATTGAAAAAAAACTTCTTTCAGTTAAAACCAGATCAAAATAAATAACATTAAAGAATGTTTGGTTGAATTTAGTTCTTGCCTTTTTAATAGCTAGAGTTGTTACATGTCATCTCTCAAGGCATCTTGTACACAATATTAATTAATATTTAATGAGATATAAGTCTTGTAACTTATAAAAAGTTATATTATTGTGCATAGAAAATATTATGTTTACCTCTGAATGAGTCTTGCTCTGGGAAAACAGGGCTTAATGCATTTGGGTAAAATGTTGTCCCAGATTAGCCAGTGCAATCCCCACAGGCGAATCAGTGACAACACTTTCCGCCTTTTCTGGATTTTTGCTAAGGAGAGACTTCCTTTAAACGTAAAATACCATAAAAGCAAAAAATGTACTTTACGTGCATAGATTTAAGTCTGTTTTCACAGAGCGCAAATTATAATGTTGGTACTTATTGCAGATGCAGAGAAGGGTTGCCACTACCTTCATATACTAACAGAGCTTCAGAACACCGTCGCCTACAGCAAACTGAAGAAGGTGGCTCTGGTCTACTGTTTGGATAAGCTTGAATCTCAAAGTGACGTCATTAGAACAACACAAGCACATTACATGCTGTTGTGATATTTGTTAAATGAGACATTGATATGCTTCTGTAAAGCATTAAAAAAAAGAGAAAATATTCATAATATGAGTTTCACATTAGGTAGTTGCTTTTTGAAAACAGTTCCAAAACAAGCATACCCAGAGTCTTTAACTCGCTCTTGAAATGTTTAAAGTGCTTGTTAGATGCAATTGTATTAGAAGGTCTAGGACTCTTTTCTGAAATTTAGTCTGTTGGTCCAATGCGCATGCTTGTTACCATATAACTTATTCTAATTTGTCAGCGTCTCACCATTTGTCAGAAATTGCATTTTTTCCAGAGTCTGGAGTCTTTCCTTGCAGAGATTTGTTGTTATTTTGTGTATGCTTTGTTGAAAGATGTGTTATGCCGATCTACCTTAGAATTAAACTGATTTGCCATGTAAAGGATTATATTAAATTTTGTTAATATAAATAGTAACTACAACTCTGCTGTGTGTTATTGTCTAAGAATGACACGCATTTTAGTGAACAATGTCCCAGAACAATTTATGATACCTCATCCAACAAAAAGAGGGGTGTATACTTGATTCGCGAAGGACATCTGTCTCTCCATCTGTCTGTAGACACAAACTTGTCCAATTAAGTACTCGTTCACTTTTCATCTTACAAAACTCAAATTTTCATGTTGTTTATTATGATATGATATGCATATGTAATGTTTATGATCCAACATTTTAAACACATAATGTCATTTGCACATAATGTCATATATAGTATTATGATATTGAACCAATAATTTTGATATATACCGGTATATATTTTAGACACTGTTATTAAGTCTTTTACATAGATGTTTATTTAAATAAATAAATACATTAAAAATAAAATGTTATGTAAGCGTTATGTTATCACTAATGGAGATATGATGTTTATATAAAAACTTATGATTTGTGAATGCAATTATATGTATTACATGAAATAATGCTTAGTACTTAAAAACATACTTAATTGCCTGGTGTTGGAATTGAATTGATTCTTAAATTGAGTTGCATAATTGAAGGAAAACAGCACTTATAAAACAGTGTTTTTCATGTTAAAGTGACTTCCTTGTAAACTCTCTAAAATGTCACGATTACAACAACTCAAAACATTGTCTGCAGTATTACTAGTATCTGCAAACAAGCATTTTGTACATGAATCTGTTAAAAAGTGTAACTGAGCGAATTGTAAAAGATAAACGTATAATAACATAATTGGAAACTATATAACAATGTTTATGTACTGACTATTCAGTGTGTGATGATGGAAGTTATATGTCAACCCTAGATTGGATTATGTACGTAATCTTTTTATGCCGCATCAATATGTTTATGAATCTGCTTAAATGTTTATGCCCAACAAGACACATTAGACATTTCTCCCAAATATGATTTAATTTACACTGGATATATTCATAACTACATGAATGGCGTTCTTCTTTATTTCTTTGTTTCAATAAAATTTAAGTGACAAAACAATTAAAATGTCACGCTGAACATAAGAAGCGTCAAGAAAAACAGTAACTTTGAAGTGTAAAGGAGACTATCAGCGTTGAAACAAATGCTGAGATAGTATTTGGCCATATATAATACAAGATGATGGGATTTTGACGTCTCGGATCCCAGATATTTTTGAAACCGTAAGTAAACGTATCAGATAAAAATGCATATACCCCGACTTGTGAGCAGGTAGACTTATGACTGAGTTTTTACGGTCCATGTAAGCCCGGATATGACGTGGGTGGATGCACAGGAGGCACTAGCCCACACAGCTGACCCAAAGCTTATGTACTGTATAAATATATTTCCGACGAATATGTGGTATTTCTATTATGATCAGTGTTGCTAATGCATATAGGCACCGCTTAACAGAATGGTTAGGAGGGGGGGGGGCACATGTGTCTACAGCTAATTCTAAATAAACCACTGGGCGTTGCAGGTTCTAGTCGGCGGAGCATTGGCGGCACGGTTGACACCAATTACCTGTTAGATCTTTATCGTGCATGCATAATACCGCTTTAGAAACGTAGCCGGGCTATGGATGCACTATGGGCATACATGTTTGCAGTTGACGATTATATTATATCAAAACGCATCATCAAATGCAAGCTATAATGTCAGGTCACAATCCCTGTGCACATCACTCCCTGTTCATTTATGTCTGTACACGCAGTAAAGATGCTACTGTACCATTCCAAAACGTACTTCCTAGTCGTATACTTACAAACAGAGCTCCAGAAAAGAGGCGTACCTGCGTATTTACGCATTGAAAAAAACGCATTAAAAATCGGCCCAGTACATTTCAATCAAAAGTAAGTCAATCAAAATAAGCTTGTAAAAAAATGGCGGCCCATCATGTTTGTGGATAAAAAAAAGGACGATTTAAGCGACCAGCGGCTCCTGTTGGAATATTTTAAAGAAAGTCTGTTAATATCATCATTTAAAATTCATTCTGTTTGCATTTAATAATATTAAAAAAAAACACATAATAATATTTCTAGATTAAACACGCCATGTACTTTGTCAGTTTTCTATGGAAATGGAAAATACCCCTAAATATTCCTTAATACCCTTTATGGCTGAAACAAAGGAGTAAAATACGCTTTAACAATAATAGCAAGGGGTAAAATACCCTTAAGACTAAATCCTTATCTGGAGCTCTGCTTACAAACATCTTCATGCCCGTAATCTCAAGAAAACGCATCTGTTTATACTGGAAAAAAAAGACACGAAATCCAAAGGAGAGAGATTTTGGCTGTATTCGATCCGCAAACTCATCTCAGTGAATGGTTTAACAGTATGATGAGAATCAGTCAAATCTTCACACCGAGATGGCCGCTATAGACCAATGAGGTCAGCCGTCATTATTGACTCAGCGGACCGAGGAAATGGAGCGTTTTCTTTAGGATCATGGATTCAATGTTGACACATGTCGTCTTTTTCCGGAAGGCATACACTTGCTCTCGGCGAAAAAAAAGAAATGAGTAAAAATCGACATTTATGCATTTTGTCCAGGCCGTATTGTGCGTTGTAATTTTTAAAACAGCAACCCCTGCCTCTCCATATTAAGAAAGAAAAACAGCGTTTTATGTGCTGATCTTTGGAAAACGTCTTTTTCAGAGATCAGAGACTGATATGTTTTGTTTATGTAAATCCATGTGTCATATACTAATACGGCTGAGAAACACACCAGGTCGCCAAGGCCGCAATATTGTTTCGGTCGCTGAAACCTGATTAACCTTGTCATCATCACTCAACAAACTAGGCACTTTTCGGACAAGTCCTTTCTTCGTGTTCATATTTATTACATATTTATGTATTTCATTCCTTTTTAAATTGATCTTTCTTCGAAATTATCTATGTTTTGCACTTAATTGAAACGCATGCTGTTATTGCATATGTATATTTATGACAGTGAGCTGTATATATGCTTAAGTAGAAATAATATTATTCTGTTAAATTCATATTCTGTAAGTATTTTGTGTCTAGTAGAATGCCCTTTACTAACTTCTTGTGTATCCAGCAACTGACTTCCGACTGTCTTCCTGCACAATCCCGTTTTCTGATCGACACTAACTTTCGTTTTGAATAGTTTGCCGGCTTTTCGCGAACGCAACATGAAGAGTACATGTATTTGATTCTAATAAGCACTGGTAAACTATGGTAAACCAGCGCTAGCTTAACCATTAAAAGTGCGAGTAGGTTAATAGTCAGCCGTTATAAAATAATATGTTCCTGGTTCACCACAGGGGTGAAAGTTGCAGTAAGCTTTTTATCGACCGTCTTTGAAGTTGTTCATACTGGAGATAGTATGCCTCTTGTTTATATGAAAACAGATCGAACTCGCATAGCACTAGATACGCATATATTAAAAGTTTCGCGTAACCACAAAATTAATATAATCAACCTTATACCACAGGTGCCTGACACTGTAACACACCACGGGTAAACTGTATTAGTCTGGTTGTATGTATGTATTTCTTTTGACCTTTCAGTCAATTAAAGTGCAATGACTTTTTTCCAATGGGGTCCTTTGGTTTAGTGCTGAAGAGACAGCAAGCAGAAGAGACCGTATTGAGATACGAATCCAGGTGCGATACCCTTGCTTTTTGCGAATAGACCCATTGGTTCTTTTACGTGCTCAGTGTATAGCACCGATACACGCGAGAATTACCTGGGTTTCATACCAGTACATCTCTAGTTGGGTGGGAAACACTTGAAGCATTTCTGAAATTGCAAGTGCCCCGGCCAGGGATTGAACCCACGACCTCTGGAATGGTAGACCAGAGTACGTGTTACTACTCGACTACCGCACCATCTACTGTGTAAGTCGAATGTTTATAACTTCATTTAACTGCTTATAAAAGTATATTCAAAATATGTAAACTATTTAATGATCATAAGATCAATAATTGCCGTCTTTAGAGCTTTGAAGATTTTTACATTTGATAGGCATTCACTTGCGCCCGAAAACTAGGTCAAAAGTTAAGCTACGCCGTAAAAAAAATAATGTTTGTACCTGTGCGTTAATATGACCATTTGAAATCGAGTTCATATTCACAAAAAAGAGAACAACGATGCTCAAAACAAATCTTGATAACGCGAATTCATTATTTGTGGTAGCTGAAACGAAAACAAGTGACCATGATATTCGGATCAGTTTGTAACATAGTCCTATGGGATGACAATGCAAACACAAGTCCGAGGAAGTGTTCATTTAGATATTATTCCGGTATTAAACTGTGCTCACAAAGTATTTCTATCAATAAGATACATTCATTAGTTTTCAAGATCTTAAAATATTCAAGTCCAATAATCAAGCATACAGACGGGCGGCCTGACCCTTACGGGCCTGCCCCGCGATTCACAACTTAATGAGTCCGATGTATATCCTAGCTGAATACGAGCTGAACTGATTCAAGTACATAAAATATGGCCCTCTTTATATACAAAAAGCACGAACCTATGTTGCTAGTAAATAATACTTTGGGATCCACAGCAGATTATAATATCCTGTTATAAGTATTATCATATGATTACATAAAAATTGTCATGAAGTTGAAACTTATCCATCCAACCAATGTCACTTTCCTAATGGCTTTAACATGTGGTTTTAACATTTCACCCTTGAATCAATTTCGGTCATTAAATCCAAGTGGAAACCTAAACATGTGTGACTTATTTTATCATGGGCAACTTTGTAATGTTTCATTAACTATTCATAATTTCGATGTTTATAGCAACCTTAACGGCTTAGTTGAGTGAAGTTTCATATTGTTACATTTTCCACTGATATACATTTGTTGACTTTAACATATGGTTATTTTCGTTATCCAATACTATCCTACTTATTTCAAATTCTTATCATTGATATTTGACCCGTTACGTTACAAGTTAATTCAATGTTTCAACTATATAGCAATAGCTTGTTGCAAGATTGTATTCATGCTATAATTTCTTGTCCTTCGATAAAGGACTCTTCTGCAATTTTTGTTTGATTTACATCAAATTTCTCATGTTACGATTGGCGGCCATCTTTAGTAACATTTTGCTTTCGAACTACTTATCTCATAAAATTGTGTTCAATCTATCTAAAACTTCTCGCGCTTCATATTCAGGAGTAGAAATGCATGGCATAATTTTCTTATTGATCAGACTTAAGGTGGCCATCTGATTTGTTAAATTGTGTGAAGCGGAAGAATTCCATGAAATGTAATGCAGTTAATGAACACAATTCATATTGGCGTTTGACATAATATTTTCGTTAACAAAAGTAAAAAAAAAAGGAAGACAAAATCGTAGTATGCTTAATTAACTGGCTGTTATTTTGGATTTGCTATATTGTGTGGAAGGACAGATTCCTTTAAAACTGCAGTTTACAAACATAATACATAGCAGTGTTTGGCTCACTATTTCCTTTCTTTTTGGTTGACTGACAGCCAGTTGATCAATCAAACTGTTAGCCAAAATTTCATTAAATTGTATACAAGCCATCTACAATATGAGAAATACTAGCTTCGTTATTTTTTCCGATAAAATTTAAAATGGCCTAATGGCTGCAATTTAGGATTAAAATGCGACCTTTCTAAATACTTCGTAATTTCACGTTTAATTAAAGGATTTTAAAATTATTTTTCATACATGTTAACCAAAGTAAGACGATATGTTACGTGGACGCCGAACATGCATACCTACCAGGTCATGCTTTCAAATCAAATATACAAATTTATAATTTTTTGTCAAAATACTCTGGGTAACTGTGTCAATGCGGAATGTATGGGTATTGCGTGCTTTGCATGCATCACCTTCGGTGATACCTCTAGTTGAGACTGGCATCATTCCACATGGGTTAAATTTAGATAAATATAAGATAACAAGCGTGTGTTACAGCGTATATATACAGCTATGGAACGCCATAGCTGTCTTACGTTGTTACATTTCTTTCTGTCTTCTTCAGAAGGTATCTTATGATGTCAAACCGTCGCACTATTTTGTCAATATGTGGTGTTGACCTGTCAAAATACAGTCTTATTATGTCAAACAGTCGTGGTATCATGTTCAAATGTGGTGTTGACTTGTCAAAATACAGTTCTAATATGTCAAACCGTCGTGTTATCTTGTCTGAATTTGATGTTGACTTGTCAAAATACAGTCCTATTATGTCAAACCGTCGTGTTATCTTGTCCAAATGTGGTGTTGACTTGTCAAACCGTCATGTTATCTTGCCCAAATGTGGTATTGACTTGTCAAAGCACAGTCCTATTATGTCAAACAGTCGTGTTATATTGTCCAACTGTGCATGGTGTTGAATTGTCAAACCGTCATGTTAACTTGTCCAAATGTGGTGTTGACTTGTCAAAACACAGTCTTATAATATCAAACAGTCGTTTTATCTTATCCAAATGTGGTGTTGACTTGTCAAACCGTCATGTTAACTTGTCTAAATGTGGTGTTGACTTGTCAAAACACAGTCTTCTTATGTCAAACAGTCGTGTGATCCTGTATAACACGACTGTTTGACATAATAGGACTGTATTTCAACAAGTCAACACCACATTTGGACAAGATAAAAAGACTGTTTGACAATTCATCATCATATTTGGACAAGATTACACAAAGGTTTGACATAATAAAACTGTGCTTTTACACGTAAACACCACATTTCGAGATTACTGTTTGACATAATAAGACTGTGTTTTGACAAGTCAACATCACATTTGGAAAAGATAACACGACGGTTTGACATAATAAAACTCTATATTGACAAGTCAACATCACATTTGGACAAGATAACACGACTGTTTGACACAATAAGACTGTATTTAGACAAGTAAGCAACACATTCAGACAAGATAACAAGACGGTTTGACATAATACGACTGTGTTTTGACCAGACAACAACAGATACGGACAATATATCACGACGGTTTGACATTATAAGACACCTTCTAAGGAAGACAGAAAGAAATGTCTACCGCATGCTGCAATTACGATGCAGTGATACACCTGCCCTCAAATTGCGAGGTCCATAAAAAGTCACATTTTATACGATATCTTAAGCAATAACCCGTACGTTAAATGTATGTAAAGATATACATGTATTATGATATATGTTCTGACGGAAACTGTTTTTAAAGAAATGCTTGTGTAAGAACCAGAATAATCGGGGAAAAATCAGTCCGTGTTAATATCGTTGCATGTATTAAAAATGTATTAAATGACAAACAATGTGTAGACTGGTTTGACATGCAAAACCATGATTAAAAGGGGACACTAATGGGACATTTTGATATTGAAATTGTAAACTCGGCTTTGCACTGACAATAATAGAACATGTGCATGACATTTCAATATACAGTTAGTCATACGGAATTACAATTTGAACAATAAATGATTATGTTTAATCTTTCAAAATTCAAAATAAGATTATGGCATCAAGTTGCATTTGGTTTTTTTAATCATTTTTATGTAAAATTTGGTCATCATCGTCAAATATTAACAGCAATGTACGTGTGACTTTTCAACTTATTTTTTGTTTTGTCCAGCTTGGCAAAGGGAAAACAAACGTATATTATATGTAACATGTATGTTACCAAATTGGGATTCAAACACGTCAGTCCTTAGGAACCAGAATGTACTATCAGATAATTTTGTAAATGTGTTGATGGCCCATTATAGATCTCAAAGGACGATTATGACCCATGATTGTGTGAGAAGCATTCTTAGAATAATTAAGTATTCCGTCTTGACTTGTTAATGGGAAGCTTCCTGAATATGAATGTAATCCTGTTTCCGGATATATTGTCTTACTTATAAACGTGCTTGAAATCATCGTCTTTATCTTTCTCGAGATAGAGGTCAATATTTCTTCAATTGACGAGAAGATAAAACCGGAATTCGCACGCGTGCCGTTATTTTTTTGCAAATGTCTTTGTTTCTTTTAATTTCCAGCATGCTTCGTTTTGAACATTCGAACAAAAGAATGGATTCAAGAAATAGAGTTCCTCTTCTTACGAATATGTTTTATGAAATAATTACAAACTTGCAGCATGTAAGTGGCTTATGTTCAGTTTTATATTGTTTAGTGGTAGAAAAGGTACTTAGATAATAACCCTGGTGCATTTTGATGTCAATAGGTTCACGAGTCTCTTTATATTAATTATTAACTGCATTTATGTGTGGATTTTTTTTTCAAAGAGTAAAGCTCCCTATTTGAACCATAGACAGACTTTTAATACTTAAATCATCAAACATTCTGACGATTCTTGTGAAGGATTAGTGCTTTTAGCCATAATATTTCCCAGATATATCAACTTAAGCAAAAGTAGGCGTCCCGATTGCCGAACAGTAAGTAACTGGGAATCTTTGTCTTACTGAATATCTGTATATTGCACACTCAGAAACCCATTGTCCGATTTTCAAATAATTTAACATTAATGATCGATGGGTGGTCTTCTACCAAAATACTTAAGGTTATTTTATTCGCTAAAAAAGAGTGTCAATGTTCGAATCAGTTTTCCTTATCTTTGTGGATATATATGTAATACTTCGAAATTCTTCTTTACATAAACCACTTAACGATTTTTTTTTTAAATAATAAATGCCATATCTTTTAGAAACCCTCTACCATATTTCATTGAAATATATAAATTTGTTTAAGAAAATAACTATTTTGAATATGGCTTGTGTGTAATACGACCTTACAGGTAGGTCGATCGTTTAAGTAGCGATGTATTTTAACACCATCTCGAAGCACGCGTGCAACACATGNAATCGCATATACCTCTTGCTGGATTTTGTTTGTAAAAACCGTGGATCGACGAGTACATCATCAGACGCTTTTACCTATTTCAGGTGGTAGGTTTTGCAGTCAACTCTCGATAAAAAGTAACAACAACCAGTATGACACACGTAACGCCTGTAAGTGTGATTACAAATTACATGCATTTAAATGAGAGAGTTCGTGACGCATACAAACCTTGGTCGTCGGGCACCCCTCCTCCCATAACTCCCATGAGGCAGATAATCAAAACGAACACGAACAACTTGTTTGGGCCCATGATTAATGGTCGTTCTGGAAGATAAGTTATTGGGTTAAATTTTCATGAACAGGTACACAGATGCAAAATAATGTTTCTAAACGTTCACATTATGTATTATCCCTACACTGTTACTGCCAATATTGTAATGAGACAATGCAATTGAATGAAACGACAAAGCTTATGTTAAATAAATATATGTTTTTTTTTTTAATTTTAATTTGATAAAACAACTTAAACGAATACCGTTTTAAGACTATACAAATAACACAATAAACACACAAATTGTTACCCACCAGAGAATGTGCTTCCAGATACCACACACCAAAGTGTCCAATACAATTACTTAACTTCTCCATCCCATATATTTATAGCGCTCAGGCATTGTCGTTTTTTTATCTAACATGAAATGGACTATGTGCATGTTAATGATTAAATTAATCCATCAAAGATATTATAAGCACACGTTGCATCTAAAGATCTCGCTTCAGACATTTGGTTCGTTAAGCGATTTTCCTACGCAAGCTTTCACTGGCAATGTGTTTAAATATTTTGTATTTATGCACAAAGAATCACTGATCAGTCATCTTAAAACGCAAATAGAAACTGTTATTGGATTATTGCATCTGAAACGATGAAAGTATTTTGGAAGCATGAGGATATAAATGATCGTTCAACAAATTGGATTAATAATTGGATAAAAAGGACAGCATACTATTCGTTAATGCCGTTCGTTATTTTAGCACCGAACAAATAGTATAATGCGCCCATTTTAATATAAGTGNCATATGAAACGATGAAAGTATTATGGAAGCATGAGGATATAAATGATCATATAACAAATTGGATTAATGATTGGATAAAAAGGACAGAATACTATTCGTTAATGCCGTTCGTAATTTAAGCACCGAACAAATAGTAGAATGCGCCCATTTTAATATAAGTGTACAATATATGTTTATGAGGCCATTCAATTATGTTTTGTCTAAGCACCCATGTAGGATGAATAGAAAGGGCATGTATATAAAATGCATGAAAGAACAACGATATACATACAAGTATAAATATATGTGTCGTGTTCTGAGAAAACTGGGCAAAATGCATGTGCGTAAAGTGTCATCCCAGATTAGCCTGTTCAGTCCGCACAGGCTAATTCGGGACGAAACTTTCCGCCTTATCTGGATTTTCGCTAAGAAGAGACATCATTTAAACGACAAATTCCATAAAAGCGGAAACTGTCGTCCCTGATTAGCCTGTGCGGACTGCCCAGGCTTATCTGGGATGACAATTTACGCACAAGCATTACGCCCAGTTTTCTCAGAACACGACACATATAGGCACAAAACGACAAACACTTACACGATACATAAACAATTACATATAATGCCAGAGCAACGACAACTCTGGGCGGACCAATAACTAAGAAACGCCGCCGCCCAGGGAGACCTGTTGGGGGAGTGGGTAAAACGGGTGCGCGAATAATCATATCATACATAATGTATAAACTTGTTTGCGAACCCTCAAGTAATACACATGTATTAATGTATTGTACACATGTATTTTCTACGTAAACAATATATACGTTTTATATTAAAAGAATTGTGTTTGCATATTTTTTTACTGTTTGTCATCTACGAAAGCAAGCAATAAAATATACCTATATTTAATGCTCATTATCTATTGAACGAAAGGACTTATTGAACAACATATGGAATATATACAGTAATCGAAATGGCCACGAAATCAAACTTTGTTGCACATTTATTACATTTCTTTACCGATGTATAAAGTAAATGTAAAGCACTTTGTTGCCAAATGGGCCTTGAACTTGTACATTGAAAACCGTATACTAGACAAATTTTGAAAGAAACTATGATACAATTTGGTTAGTGATTACAAATGGCGTTAGAACATTTCGGTCTTGCAGTGGAAAAAAAACACCTAATAACAACACAATAATACATAAATGGGAATTGGCACGATACACACACATTCATTAACACGAGGGCTTTAGCCCGAGTGAAAATGGCATGATGTCATGAAATTCTAATAGAAGAAAAGGAATGTGCAAACATCCACACACTGAAATGTTTATATAACATAACGGTTTTGTTCTTAACATGCACTTGAATTAATTTATTTTGCCATAACAAACAAGAAAACAACGAAACATACAAACGATCGAACGAACGAACGAGAAAACAAAACACACAAACTACAAACACACCATAATAACAAACAAACAAACGTACACAATAATTAACTTACCAACTAACTGACTTACTTACTTACTTACAACAACATGTTTACAAGTTTTGTGGGAGATACATGTTTTTGTCAGCTGTGCTTCTGGTCATGTATCCTACATTTTTTTTTAAGTCTAATCAAACCATTACTCGTATTTGTTTGCGCATCGCAATATTTTCACATTCCTGATTTTCTTAGGCAGCTTGGAATGTTGCCCGTTTCAAGCTAAGAACAAAATAATGAAAAGTACACTTTTTATATGAGACACGTGTTGTGCTTTCCATTTTTGTTAACGAAACAATTTAAGACGATAAAAAACTTCCACGGCCGAAACGATGTAATAGATAAACAATTTGTAAACATAATGTAGAAAGCATCGGCATGAACAATCGGATTAATTGGTTTATTGCCATACCCACAAGACTAGTAAACGCATTAAATGAAGCAATATGAAACACCGCAGACTTTTTAACATAATACAGCTTTATTCGTAAATAGACTTAAATTTTACGCATGCTCATACACGTTTCTGAACACGATGTGGTTTCGAGTTACGTACACATGGCTTCATCCTTGTTTCATACATTCCACTATCTCACATCTAAATTGTATCCAAGCTGACGGACCAGACGCATGCGCCGTATGTAATTATACAATGTGTACCGTAATGGGCATAAGATATACATTGGAGTATTGGCGTCTAGTCAGTAGATCATTCTTCTGACAGTCATCGTTATTATCGGAGCTGTAAAACAGGAAACGCAAGGTGTGCTTTTGTATATTTGAGCTTATTATTTAGCATGTTTATAATATAGTTTTAGACCGGCGTCATTGTAATGATATAAGTGTTTTTGTTTTGTATCTAACACGTGTGATATGACAAAAACCAACTAGCATATATAGGTATTTCAGCAGAGTTGCATACCCGCACATTTGTATAATTATTATATCAGCCAATAGCGCCTACTTACTATCTGAATTTAAATACACAAATGTATATCGATGTAAGTTGCTTTTTTCAATTTAGTCACAAACACGATGCTAATAATATATGTACTGTTTATTAATTACGCAATATAACCGTTTATATACCGAATGAAACACAACTATGACCTACTGTTTAGAAATATCANCACATTTGCTGTCCAATCTTCATGAAACTTGGTCAGAACATGTGTCCCAATGATATCTTGGACGAGTTCGAAAATGGTTCCAGTTGGTTGAAAAACATGGCTGCCAGGGGGCATGGCAGTTTTGCATATATGGCTATAGTAAAACCTTGTTAACACCCTACGAGTCACATTTATTGTCCAATTTTCATGAAACTGGGTCAGAATATATAATGTCCCTATAACATCTCAGCTGACTTCGAAAATGGGTCCAGTCCGTTGAAAAACATGGCCAACAGGGGGCGGGGCAGTTTTCCTTATATGGCTATAGTGAAACCTTGTTAACACTCTACAAGTCACATTAACATGTATATTCCTATCACATGAAACTTGATGTTTCATTAAGTACTTTTATTACTTTGAACTCCACCTTCTCAGAATAGTTTAGTTCCTTTAGGTCTCAGGTGAGCCCCTTAGGGCCTATGGCCCTCTTGTTTGTTTTCAGTGTAGTTTTGTATATCCATATACATTTCTAGTGGAAATGATTATAATAAACATAATAGATTATTATTTTTTTCGAATTGAATTCACTTTTTTTTCGAAATAAATTTTCACTGGCGAAAAAGTTCCGGTAAGTCACCGAAAAACAAGTAGTTAAACATCACATTATCCCCATCATAGCTGATTACTGTCGATATGGTTTAAATCTCCTCGATATAGGTTACGCATGCGCAAATAAATTCCATCTTTGTTCTATACAAAATATGAAATGCTTGATGTCAATGTTGATCATGACCAAGCTGAAGTCCAATATATCACTATACACGGTTAGAAAGACAAAGACATACAATTTCCAAAGAATACCACTGCTTCTGAACAAAATCCGAAGAACTTATTTGGCATGAGGACACATTTGGTGACCTCAACATAATGTACAGTGTGTGAATATACGATGTATGTTTAAATAGCAGTCTGTCTGTTACTTAGCACTTTTTAAAAAGTTGGCTTGTCATTTAAATGCCCTTATATTTTAAGTTTGTGGTTTTACTTGTGTTGAAAATATGGCCGAGTGGAGAATAGAACACAAACGCCCGCCCGCAAATTAGCCGGACCGAGAAGCTGTCCGCTTCAATAACTACACCACTCGATACAGAGAAGGACTAGACCTTGTACTTAAGGGCATTTCTTGTGAAATCGTCGGAGACGAACGGGTATGAGCAAACACGCGTACAAATCTACGGCTCCTTCAAGATGCTCACACAATATATTAAGGATCATACATTATTTTATAAGTTCTGCTTAAATGTTAAAAACGTGAGAATGTTACAAATATAGTATTTTTTTCCCGACAACCAGCGGATATGTTTTACACGATCATTCTTGGCCAAAAATGTATTATTTCGAATATGGATTTAATGAAACTCCTGAACAATAATCGGGAGATGTGTTTGTACCATCCGCTTAAAAAAAATCTTATTATATCAAACCAAGTCTAAACATAAACAACTATGTATCTGTATAATGAGTGTAATAATTAAGGGGAAAAATTCCACAACCCAAAGTTCTAAATCGTTTAAATAACCTCTCGTAAGTAAGGTTAGACTCGTATGTTAAAAGCATTTCTCGAATTTTCAAGTTTGTGTATGTAAATATCAAGTCAACTGGTTTACGAACTGTCACATTGTAACGAGAGTTTATAGAAAAAGGTTCTCCATCGACTTTATAATGTTGAAAGATCTTGATTATTCAGGTAGGTTTCGTTGGTCGTACAGGCAAAGGCAAGTCCTCCCTCACGGTGGCACTCTTTCGGCTGATCGAGGCGGTGGGCGGCAGCATCGTCATTGACAACCACAGGATCTCCGACATGGGGCTGCACGACCTCGGGTCCAAGCTAACCATTCTACCACAGGTTAAGGTTTCATAAAAGTACTTACCCTTAATAGAGCTTTTCATATGATGCTGGTCCTAATTCGATCGAACAACATTGAAAACTAAATCGTTATTGACGCACTCGAGAACTATACTGCGGATTGTCACAAATACTGTACTGAGAGCAAAATAAAGTGCATGGAAGTTGTAGTTTTTTTACCATCATTAATGGGAGATACTTTTGTTTCAGAGTATTTTCAAAAGTCGTAGTGAAATATGTCTCATTCACTTTACTATTGATGCCTTTTAATACCACGTAGCACAGACGAACACACCATACGCCAGATTGTTAACGAGATTAACAATACCAGTTTTGACACCATTCAATTTAAGACTGGTATATTGTAAATTCTAACATGATCGTCGCTAAGTTTTTATAACACAAAGAATAAATACATGCTTAAACTAGAAATGGCGCGGCAGAGGCCGAAGCGTATCCCCACGCCGAATGTTTGACCTAGGCGTACCCCAGGGTTGGTAATGGGGCCATGCATAGTTGAGATTGGCCGTATTGTCATAAGAGAAGTTCAGTATCATTTAGAAGTGAATTGATGTAGAAATGAAGAAGTTATAGTAAAAGGCAATTTTGGGTGGGTGTGGCCTATGTGGGCGGGGCGCCCCAGGGTTGGTAATGGGGCCATGCATAGTTGAGATTGACCGTATTGTCATAAGAGAAGTTCAGTATCAATTTGAAGTGAATCGGTGTAGAAATGAAGAAATTATAGTAAAAGGCAATTTTGGGTGGGTGTGGCCTATGTGGGCGGGGCGCCCCAGGGTTGGTAATGGGGCCATGCATAGTTGAGATTGACCGTATTGTCATAAGAGAAGTTCAGTATCAATTTGAAGTGAATCGGTGTAGAAATGAAGAAATTATAGTAAAAGGCAATTTTGGGTGGGTGTGGTCTATGTGGGCGGGGCGCCCCAGGGTTGGTAATGGGGCCATGCATAGTTGAGATTGACCGTATTGTCATAAGAGAAGTTCAGTATCAATTTGAAGTGAATCGGTGTAGAAATGAAGAAATTATAGTAAAAGGCAATTTTGGGTGGGTGTGGCCTATGTGGGCGGGGCGCCCCAGGGTTGGGAATGGGGCAATGCATAATTGAGATTGACCGTATTGTCATAAGAGAGGTCCAGTATCAATTTGAAGTGAATCGGTGTAGAAATGAAAAAGTTAATGTAAAATAACCTAAAAAAAAGAGTGAAAATCTCTGACCCGGCCCCACCCCAACACCCATAACTTTTGACCCAGGGGTTAGATCAAAATTCCAAATAGTGCAGGGTCGCACATATGCTCATAGCTACCATGTGTATACGTTTCAAGGTTCTAGTGCTAATAGTGTAGGAGGAGATAGTGGCCAGGACGGACGGACGGACGGACAGACGGACAGACGGACGGACGGCGGAGATAACCACAATATCCCCACCTTTTTTCAAAAAGCGTGGGGATAAAAACAACGTTAAAATACAATCCCGATTCTGAGCGAAGCATAGTAAAATCTAACTCGCCAAACATTTTTTTCCATTCTATTATGCATCAGAAGTGCAAAACTATTTCGTTTCTTTATTTTCTTATAAGCAAATTATAGTTCATAATCATTTCATAATAAAAGGATCCAGTTCTATTCTCGGGCACATTGCGTATGGACCCTTTTGATGAGTACTCGGACGACAAAATCTGGACGGCTCTAGAACACTCGCATTTAAAGACGTATGTTTCAGGTCTGGACGATGGGCTACTTTATGAGTGTGGGGAGGGTGGGAAAAACCTAAGGTTAAAAAATATAATGAATTATAAGTGTTTTTTTTTCCAGCTATTAAATGATACTTAAATAACGATGGAAAAATGAACGAAGACCTTTGGGCGAAACAATGACTAACGATACATTTATGGTTAATGCAATTACAGTTTGGTTGTTATATAAGATATTTTTAAAGTGTAAATATAAAATGTATATATCTTACGACTCACCTGTTAGAGTAATACTTGTAAAATAAAAGTGCGATTTCCTTTTGAAAATGACATCTTTAAATTCTAGCTAGGAATTGTTAGTTCTAGGTTTGTAATTATGCATGTATGTGTCAAACATAATACATGTATCAAAACAACCCAATACTCAGTAGGAGGCAGTGTCCGTTATGACTGAAAGGCGTTTTTCGATGAAAAAGGTTTTAAGCAATAAGATCAAAATGTAATAATGTTATGTATTTTTCAATTTATTGGTATTCTTTTTCCCCGTCAGGATCAGGGTTTTGGATCAAGCTCTAGTCAAGGAGTTTGACACACCCCACAACCTACTAGCCCATTGGTCAACAGTGTTTACGGAATAACAAAATCGGCAAACCTTATATGATAGAAGCGAGTGATTTGTATGGATTCATGCATCGTTGGACGTGTGTATTCTGCTCTATGTCTGTGATATTTTGACTACCGTATAGCATTATGTCGGTCAAAATCAAGAAACACTGTACCAGTTTGATGTTTATGGCGTTCTGTAATCATTGGTGAGAAACTGTTTCTATTAATTTTGCTAAAAACGCATATACGACGTTAAAGTACATGACCATTATAACAATCTAGAATACGTTTCACCACACGTTACTGTTTGGCAAGTTTACCGCGAAAGCAGCAACAGTGCTCTACCAATTTAGGTATTGCAACAAGTGAAGAGTACATTGGTGTTAACACGTCGCCATTTGCTGTCTGCACGTTTTACCCGTTGTACTGAACCCGCTATACTATATACATGTTTAAAGCAAATGATCACTAGTTAATTTGTGTGCTCTTTATTGTCTTGTATTTATAACGTTCGTTCTATAACATATACATGTGTTTTGATATTCAGAGCGTCTGTATAGAAATAAGTTCATTTGAATTGCGCGTTATATGTTATGCTTATAAACTTTAAAGTTTTATGGAATTTAATTAAACATTTAGAAAAGCCTGGTGTTTGTGTGCATGTCTTTAACACATACTTGTCCAACGAAGCACTACTACACTTTTCCACGAAAAGCATTCTAAACTACATGCGTTGTCCCTTAAGATATGAAATTGTGCGTACGTATTTGTTTTTAAACCAACATTAAAACGTGCTAAAATTATGCGCCTGTTTCTACTAAGAATTTCTATAATACTATAATTTTAACTACATTATTTTAGCTTCATAGTACATGCGAACATTTTATGATTTTGGTGGCTGAAGAGGTTCGCTAACAACATCAATGGCGCCGACACGGCCATTATGACATTTGTTGCCCTTTTGGTCGTTCTTCCGGAAATATTCGTCGGTCTTACGTGTTGGCGTGTTTGCGACCTTCTCCAAACTTGCCATCATGGCAAAACGACATGGCAGCAATCAGCAACCATAAAAGAGATCATTTATATGTTCTCAAACATATTATACTAGTATGCACTGATCAGGCAAAATCTTGTTGATAAAATACAATTCGAAATCACGTGAATACACTTCCGACATTGCAATAACGGAACCCAATCTCACATAAGATGCAAATGAACAAATGCAAGAGAAGTACATAGAAACTAGTTTTATGATACTTACAAACACATTTAAACATTGTATTTATCAAATAGTTCGAGCTACACTTTGCCATCGTTCGTCGGCGTTATGCTATGGTTAACATATTCAACTCCATATCTATGTGTCTAAAACGAGTATTCAATTCAAACCAAACAACGTGTTCGGTGTCAAAGTTTGAGGTCACTTACCAAGGCCCAAAATTACCTACAGGTAAGCGTTTGTGGCTTCACAGATACCGATTGGACGATAATGATGATGATGATGATAATGATCTTGAAGATTATGTTGATGACATTAATGAGGATGCTTTGGATTATAATAATGTTGATGATCATTTAAATGAGGATAATGATGATGGATTTGCTTTTAAGGAAAATTATAATAAATGACCTGTTTCTGAGATTTTGGTTCAAACGGGATAGATGGAAAAAACATAGTAATTCACATTTTCAGAAGCCTTCATACATGCTGAAAACTGACTCATTAAGATTTTTGCAATATTTTTTCAATTTAAGGTTAAACGGCCTATTTAGAAATGCCTATTAAAACACAAAAATAAAAAGGTATTTATCTTCATGTCAATACAATAAGAAAAATCATTTTAATAAATATACGAGTGCAAGAATAAATCAATAACATATGGTTTTATAATAATGATATAGTTAAGACAACTTTAGAATCAGCAATCATCATCAATATTATACAATTTCTATTGGTTACCATGGAAACAGCATGGATAATTCAAATTATTAAAGTCTGTGTATTCAAAGACATGTTTATTTGTTTTTTAGTCACTGATATAAGAAAGAAACAAATAATTCCTTCTTTACCTTATGCAGATACAAAGTCAAAGTGTCTATCTTATTAGATATAAACTCTTGTGTTAATTTGCGCTACCTTTGTTTGACCTATATTTTGATCAGTAAGATAACTTACAATTACCAAAAATTAAAATAAATAAATAATGACATTGTAAAATATGTCTTAAACACTGCATCAACATATTCCAAATTTTACATAGTCTGTTTATTTTATTTTTTATTAAAAACAAAAGTGAATGTAACAATGAATATCAATGTTTTAGTTAAACTGTAACCATCGAAGCCAATGTCCATACACACAATACTTTATTTAAAAGATGCGAAAATAACATAATATGTTTACTAAACCTTGCACACAATAATACTCATTTTTATTTAAAATGGCACGTTCGATCTCTTAGCAATTCAAACATAATAATTAATGTTAAAGAGTAATTTACATGAAAATGATTAGAAAAAACTTCGTGGTTACCATGGTTACCTTTTTAAACATATTCCATACATATGAAGTCTTGAGGCAGTTTACTCTTAATAGCACACACTGATATAATGCTCATGATCTTTAAAAGGTTACATCAACTAGCTGTAACATGAATAGTTATTAGTCACATACTGTCGGCATTGTTACATCTGCAAGTGGGATAAATCGCAATAATTCGTTTTAATTCTGCTTATATCACTGAAATTGAGCAGAGAGGCTAAGTGTTTCAAGTTGGTGTGGTATACTGTAAGTTATTTTAACTTCTTCTCATGAACGTCACATATTCCTTGAAATCGTCAGCACAGTGACACAAACTGGCTTTTAATCTTGCAGACCTCTTGTTTGATGTTATTCTGTATTTTAACAAAAATAATATGTAATCAATATTCGTGAAGTATAACAAATCGTGGTCATTATACCGCTGCTATTGTTTTAAACAAGGTAGAAATACAGCAACATGTATACAAAGGGTGTTATTTTATCAGTGTATGTGTTATCATAGGATAACATCAAATGTGCAACAGTTTAAACACAGCTTTCTATTTGCAAAAAATCTTATATTCAATTAACAAAATTGGTTAATATCAAAAGGATCCACTATTTCCAATGCCTGTGTAAAAAGTATGCAGTATTTAAAAGAGACTGCAATGTATATAAAGACTTATGTCCATGAATTTAATTGAAAAATATATGTGTTTGAAAGATTTGCATGTATCTTAAATGAATGAAATTGAAATGACAAGAATAAGAATTGTTACAAACCTTAAGTGACTTAAAAGGGCGTTTCATAAAATCTGTACAATTGCAGAACTTCAGGTGTTGAGTAGTTTTTTATTTTGTTGTTTACCAGGTCATCATGGGTGGGATTGTGGCCATGGTTCTATGAGGTCTTCAAGTTCATGGTATCCCACTAATTGACTTACTTTAGAACATGGCGTGTTTCAGTCAACTTCTGGAAAATGACAGACAATAATCATTCAGACCCAAAACAAACCAATGTCAGATACATGTTATGATTTATGCTAAATAGTATTTTATACTTAATAACTTGTGTCATCAATACTGATTTTCAATGAAATCTTATTTCATTTATGTGTCACTTCCTGGATAAGAATTATGTCTATTTGTACAAAGTAAGTATGAGAGTGTCCTGTCCTCACTTCCAATAGACTGTATGTGATCTATTGTCAACAGAAAATAAGCATTTCACTTTCACTTTTTAAACAGTGACATACAATTAATGGATATGAATTTCTAATCTAAAACAATGCGAGTTTTGTGGAGAAAGAGTTCGGTTGGAAAGAGCTATTATGATCAGATGGAATTACTAACTTAATCATAATAAAACAATGCCGAACTTTGTCATTTATTAAATTAAAATGTAAACACAAATATCACAGGAATGAGAAAGGTCACTTCTACTTTCGTTTTCAGATATAACTACATGTATGTTAATTTTTGTCAGTATGTGTGACATATGAGCATAAAAAGTATTATAGCTGATTTAAAGAATAACACTAACCTTGTTCAAAGACAAGATAAACCCAAATACTATTATAATAATCAAGCTAAAATCGGTATCAACATGTGTTGAAGAAATGTGTGGGATAAATAACATAATGGCCAACTTTGGAAAAAGGGGAGTAATAAATCAGGTCATTGAAATTAAAAGGTCAAAATCAAATATGTGTTTGATAGAGAAGACGTTCAAGGACCAGTGTGTGACGATGTTTACATTGCTTTAATATGAAACACAGTTAAAGCACAGAAAATAATTGGCAATTTAAACAGAATAAAGCGCAAATTTAGCGACGTCTTTTTGAGTGACGTTTTCTAATAATTATGAGGCTTGCCGAATTAGGACCAAAGGTGACAGAACACACCACATTTGATAATGATGTTGATGTTGTGTTATGGTGATGATCATGGTGACTATGTTGTTATTCAAAAGATTATTTTTCAAATAAATTGCCGACTCAATGTTTTCCTAATTGACATATATATATTCTGAACAAGTTTACCAACTGATACGAAGGGTTTTAAATAACACATTTCCAAAGACCATCTGTCTGATATCGATTCGGTTTAGCATGCATGATTGTTCGTTAAAACTACATTCATAACGTTTGTACCACAAAGAACAAGTACCAACATGTCGCATGTTACAGTGAATAACATACTTGTATCTAAAGGGACACTGCCAACTAACATTGAAGCAACACACCCCGAAATGCAAATACTTGTATTGTTGCAAACAAAAGAAAAGATGTAAATTTCGTTAATACCTAATAATAAAATATGACATTTCTGAAGTGAAATAACAGCAGTGAAAATAAACAAAATGTTATTTTCACCGGTGAAAATAACAGATTTTCGGAACAACTTTTTTCTATTTTTAGATTATCATATCAAGATTTACTTACCTTGTTTATATTTTTTTATGATCGTGAGTACAATAAATTCGTTATTCCACCGAATCCAACACATTTTCTTTTTATTTTATGCTTTTTACCGTTTATTTACATTGTAAAAGAGTTTAACTGAAGAATTTCGTTGGAATAAAGACGTGATCACAGAAAAATAATATTTTCACTCGTGGCTGCGCCACTCGTGAAAATATATTTTCTATGATCACTCTTGAAATAACAAACGATCGTACACTGACATGAACAAATATCCTATATGTATATGAGGATTGCGTATACATATTCATATTTTTATTAAAACATATACAACTTTGATTGACTCGGTTTCGGTCGTCCAATAAGTGATGATTTTGTTAGTTGTAGTGTAAAATTTATTGGTGAATACATTATTTTGAATTATTTATTTCAATATTATACCTTCACTAACTGTATCAATATCTTTACAAGGGTAACGGATGAAGTCATACCTTGTCCCATCAACTACCTGGGTTATCTGTCTTTAAATGTTGATCATACAACGAATTGGCCAACAATGAGCAGTTTTACTAACTTAGTAATTTCAGTAAGCTATAAATTAGTTAGATATGTATATTAAACTATATGACCGATAAAGAACTTATCATACATAGGATTGGGAACTACAAGGACTGTCCCAAACGTCGTGGTGATTATCCTGCAAATACGATTTATGAATGGGATACACCGCAAACCATGTAAGAACAAGCTACACATTATTTATTCAATGACATTTAATGTTCAAATTTGCGTAAATACCATGGTAATTAAGATATTACTAAAACATTCTGAGGAATGCAAATTGGCCTTTTCCATGTACGTATACTGGGGTGCATATCGGTTAATATCGCACAGTCGTGCAACGTTTAATGTTCAAGTACCATTCATATAAGTGCGCTTGCAATATCCGTCTATTGTGCTTGTTTAAAAATAAATGCTTAATAACGGAAAAGGGCACTGAAATACAAACAAAGCATCACTCATAAACCTTGTAAGTACACAATCTTGAACTATTAAATGTATGTACGCTTTATTATCGGGCTGTCCCTTTAAACAACCCTCGCCATTTGAGTAGTTTGAACTTCAGATAAGTCGATAAGTATATCAAAACATGTCACATGTTGGTTAAATCAATTTTTAGCTCACCTGAATATGAAACAGCTCAACATTTTCGCAGTTTAAAACACACTTTCACAGCATATAGCAATAAATCATGCTTTAACGAAAATGCATGATAACAAATCAAAATAAATACATGGACAGTGATTTTAACCTTACATAATGCTTTTTAGGGTTAAAGAAGAAAATATCAGTAATAGTGTTAAGCTTCTGGTTGTACTTGATGTGGAATACTTGCTTAAATTTGTACAATATATTGATCTTCATAAAATGGTCTGCGCATTTCAGAACAGAACAGACCAGATTTTCACAGATTAAAAAATTGTAACATTTTGTCACAACATCTGAGCAATTTTCTAAGATAAGCATCATAATAATAAACACACAGTGGTTCTTAGGACCAATCATAGTATACCAGTGCGACAGTGAGGGTGATGAGAAAGTTTGTTCCGTAGTGAATCAGTAAAAAGAGCATGACTTATTTTACAAATAATATATAAAATACAATAATAATTTAAGTGTTGCAGAAATATAGAAATACTGCTTTTAAGAAGTTCAGCAAGTAATGACATAATTTGAATGAAACGTTCCTCCTATTCAGCTTCTTACCGCAGACAAAAACGTAATGTACCAACAAGTCGGGAAACATTCACAAATAGCATGACATTGTGTAAGCAACATTGTTTAAGTTTCGCAAAATAATATAGACATTATACACATGTTTTAATACGAATTGCAAATACACATTTGGAATAATATATTAGCATGGACTAAATACAGTAGTATCAATAAAGAACGATACATATAACTGGTTTAACAATCAAGTTGTTTTCGAATAAAAAAACCCATCAATTTACAATGTCTTCTAGAGCCCTAGCCTATCAATTACATTCAGGGCCGGTATAAAATTATACTTTTTGGAAATTTTAGGGGTAATATGGAATGGACTTTACCATCGTGTTTGTTTTACATTGTTTTGCTGTGTAGGACACGGCTAGTTATAGTGACAGTCACAACGTACCGGAAAACAAAACGGAAATATGTTGACAATTCCAAAATTATATGTGGAATGCCTCAAGATCTCGTTTGATAGCATGTTAAATGTGCTTTTGCTGTCGAAAGAATGTTGATATGCCGCCGACTTGGTTAATACATATATTTTAAATAAATCCAGCATTGATGTTAATATCGTGCTTGCCTTTAAATTGTATTCAGCACTTAAAAGAATACATTAGTGATGTGAGGCCAGAAAGTTTGAGTTTTTCTCCTATGAAGATGTTGCAGGCCGCGCATTTAGGAATACCCGTACTTATGTAATGGGCTGTAGTAATGAAAGTTGTGGCCTCCTTTGTGTATGACGGTTGCGTTTCTGCTGTGCATGCTATGTTGTCCCCGTACCCAAGAATAATAAGAATCAAGCTCGGGTCATAACCCTGATGTGAAGAAATATACTATATTACGCAATACAATGAAATGATTGTCGATCAATTGTATTTTCACAATCGCATAACAAGAGTCTGCAGTAAATAAAATTGAAACATCATATTTTTCTTAAAAAATACTATGCGTGAAACATATTTTCATCAATCACTTCATTTAAGCTTTAGAATTTTAGTGTGTTTGTCTTGGAAACCTTTCTATTATTCATGATCAGCATGTAACTGATAAACTTTACGAAGGTGTTCATAAGTTTCAACTCCTTAAATTGAGCGTGTACTCCGGAACATGAGGGCTATACGATTTTTAAACGTGTCCACATGATGGTCTATTCACAAACCGAATCCAATATCTAAATAGGTTTTACAGCATGTCTTAATATGTTTAAAGCACCTCAAATGCAATAATTTGACAAGTGAACGCTTGGAGGAGGTGAGCAGTGCGTGAATACATAATGACACATTATCCTCTAACTAGTTCGTTCATGTCGATTTAGTCCCTACACAGAATAGTGTGAATTTAAACTGAAATACAAATACGTATCTTACTTATATGTCTATAGGAATTTTACCATTTAACAATGGAAATGATAAAATGATAAGTTGGAATAACAAGGTTATGAAACAATCGAAACAGGTAATGTTTTATTATACTTTATTTTTAAATGTCAAACTAAAAAAAAAAAAGCTTTGAAAAGGGTTGGTATCGAAANGGGGGGGGGGGGGGAATGAGAGACGACGACAAAGAGATCCCTCGCCAGTCAGGTATTTTGTGGGCTGCTATGCGTAACTGATCCATTGGAAGGGACGCCCACTCTTTTACATTTTCCATCCAGCTTTTCTTCTGGCGGCCTCGGCGACGACTTCCCTCTAGGGTGCCCTAGAACACAGTCTTGCACAGTGACTCGTGACTGGTGACGTGTCCAAACCAAGTCAGCTTTCGTCTTTTGACGGTCCCTAAAAGGGGTTATTGAGGATCAACAAGTGCTGCAGTCATGTTCCGGACGTTCTCGTTGGTCTTGTGCTCCAGGTAGGAGATGTGGAGTTTTTTTCACGAAGGTTTATGAAGGGTTTCACTTTCCACCTCTGGGAATTTTGAGCACACTATCAATCCTACCTAAACAAAAAAGCAGGACCTTTTATTAATATCAGAAAATTGACAGTGTCGATTTGTTCCCTACTGTATTGATTACTATATACTAGTACGCAAATTTTATTGTTTGTGACACCATTAAATATCAAAAGAAAATGCGGAAAATGATCGTTCTACGGACTCAATAAATTTGGTTAAGGTTTAACTGCAAAATGAAACTTTTCTTTATCGAAAAAAAGGGTTGAAAAAGTACACGAAAAGATATTCACAACTCAACGTCGTTTAACTTGATAACGACGTCTGCGCACTATGGATCAAAATCTCGTTCCCAGCCGCATATCGTTTAACAACCTATGCGCAAAGATTTGTCTGGTTCTGAGCTTTTCTCGGATCAACCTCCTGCCTACATACAATATATCTGATGATGTTCGTTACATTACACTAAATAATTGAGGAATTTGGGGATGTACTCTCTAAATAAATCAACATATTTGACTCGAAGGCATGTTTTACAGTTAAGACAGTTGTTCTGGTTTTATTCTTATAAGATACTGATAGATAGGGTAAGCATGGGTGTTTACTACTAAATCACTGACATATGACACAGTTAGATACTAAAGTAAAACATTGGTTCGATGCGGGTTACATCCCACTAGAAAACGGCCGACGAAAGAAAGTGAAAAAAAATGTCACGAGAGCACAAGAGCACAATAGAGGCATTGGAGATGCCTTTAACCTGCAGCTAACATAAAAATTGTCTGTTTACTTAAGGGTGTCCAATCGATTAGATCTCACCAGCATTATCAGCACACCGTGGCTTGATTTGTGAAAGGTATTGATTATAATGTATTCAAGGTAATATTCTCAGCGTTGTGCGTTGTCAAGAATGTCAATGGTTACGGCTCCAATGGTATTACGTAATTGGAATTTGTATATTTGATTCACAACATTGAAAGGTGAGATTGAAAATATATTTCTTAAAAAAATATAATAATAATGATAATTATAATGATTATAATAATAATAGCAATAATAATAATAATAGCAAAAATAATAATAATAATTATATTAATGATGATGATGATGATGAAAAGTCGACCACAACTAATGTATGTTTCTTTTTAAATTTGGCTCAGTCAGTTGATAAGTAATAGAAAAAATTACAAAAACAAGTTGTGCATTATTAATTTGATTGAGTATAACTAAGGTCGACTTCCTTCTTTTTGTTAGTAATATTGATGACAAGTTTTGTAAATCCCATTGCGAGTTAATCACTATATTTTAATAAATTTCCTTTTGATAGCCAGAGTGTTTAAATTCACAATTTAATATCAAAGGAATGTCTATATCGACTTTGTTAACAAATTTGTAGCCATAAAACTAATCTCTATTTACATTGATTATCAATATTCACGATCCGATCGATCGATTGATTTGTATGAAATCGGACGGCCGGCCAAGTTATTGTCAATAAGAATACCGATATGGAACATTTATTATGTTATAATCAATAGTTCATTCGGGTACGGTAAGCATTTCGAACGTGTAAATCAAACGAGGGGTGATTTAAACGTAGTGGTCGTGCAAACATGAATTGTTGAGAATGAGAAACGTTTTCCAATGAATGCCGTTTCGCTGTTTTAACTTTTTCATAACCAACATTATCCTCGTGTTACTCACACTCGCTGTTTGCCATAATTGTTTCAGAGAAAATATTATATATGACTCAGAGAAAAATAAAATATGGTTACATAAAATAAGTGTGTATCCGGGTTCTTTATGCCTGTACATTTTTAAGAGATATCTTCTGACAATGTGTGAAGCATGAGGAGTAAAATCATAGTAAAACATCGACAAACAAGATTATGTTTTTTAAAAGTGGAATACTTTTCCTTTTAAACGTTTCAACGTATTAGTGTATGTGTATGGCATTGTGTCTAGGCTATCCATACACAACTGTTGACTCGAGTGCTATAATTTAAGCTCACATGCATGCTCTAAGAGCAAATGTACAAATAGGTTTGTGAATTTATAATCATATTCAAAAATAATAATGTGTCTGTAACGCTTCAACGATAATTAACCAACATCATGTATTACCGACATAAATTTAAAACTACCATACATGTATAAACGCCTCTCGGTGTAGTGGTTGCGCGTGAGCATTTGCTTATCCCAGCGGTCCAAGGTAAAAACATCCAGTGAAGGTACATTTTGTTGTTATCTTATCAATTGTTATTTCAATTATTAAAACCATAATTAATATGACGGTTCTGTTAGTATATTAGTTAAAAAAAAAAATTCTTTCAAAATACGAAAATCTGTTAACAATTGTCTTTAATACATTTTAGGATTGACACATGTAATTAAATGAAGTGTTGTATTCACTAACACCATGACACAGGATTTGTTTATTTGGATCGCGACATATACGATACTGCAGTACTATTATGGTATAAAGGCGTAAATGACCTTATGTGTTTGTAAATAAAGAATAAATTCAACGAAACTTGTTTAAATATTATTATGATTAATTGTAAATAATTTATTACGCAAACTAGACTTCTCGCTCTCTTGTAGATTGGGCTTTTTTTTTATGTAATAGCTATAACATTGTTAAATAAATTCTTAATCCTCTAATCAAATTGTCCTAGACCTTTTCATGTATTTATACTTTATTTAACAAGTTATGGAATTTAATAATGATCATATTTCATGCCTTTATATATGTTACTATGTTTTTGAACATGTGTACTCATGGACAGTATGTCTCATTTATATTGAATGAACCAAACCATAAACCATATCACGGTATTTTATCTAGCCCTTTCTACTTAATCGCTTAACGGTTAAATGTCCAAGAACCATTCATGTAAGCGTAATATTGGCCTTTTGTTCTTTTTGATACAGTGAATGTTTGATAGCAGCAAAAAGCTTTAAAATAACAGATACAAATTATTAATAAAACAAATTGATATAACTTACCTTTATAAATCTTCTAACCCCAACACAAAATTGATTAAAAAAGAGGAAGTACTTGGTTTGGAATAGATGTATATTTTTTATACAACCCACATACGCCAATTGCGTAGTTGTGTGCACAAGAGATCAAGTGTGTGCGACAAATGGAAAGATTGCTGTATATTAAGTATGGTCCAATTTTTTTTATAACATTTGGAATTTTCGCGTTTGGATATTGATATTGGAAAACAATTAAATCGAATAAGGTATTAAGTAGCCATATCTTATGTTCGTGAATCGTCGGTTCAAAATAAAATAAACGATTTTAAAAAGTGGCATTGAGCTTATAGTATAGTTGATATTGTGAAAGGAACTTAACCAATTTGTTTTGCGTAAGAATATTGGAATTAACCAATTTATGCCAAGCGTCTAGAAAAAAGGCCTTGGCAAACAGCGTAGACCGCGCTGTTTGCTTAAAGGAATTTCTGTAAGAAATATTCTAAATATAGAAATAAACATACTAGACATCCCTAATTTTCGAAATAAATTGATCCAATTTAGAAGGATGGGAGAGTCCACTAGGCATAAATGGGTTAAAAAATCGTAGTCTGCTACACCAAACATCGGGTTAATTTCGTATATATAGCTAAACTAGATATCAGTTTGAGGGTATCAAAAATGTGTCCATTGGGCTATTAATTATATATATTCATGGAAATGTATTGTAAGATGTTGAATGTCTGTCATTTGACGATAAACACTGGCGACGGATTTAGCAATGATGTAACTAAAATATTGGGATTCCTTTAAGGCCCGGAGTAAAGTATGCAAGTAATTTATCTGTTTGTTAAATATTGTTTACTGTTTAAAACAAATTATTATTCATTCAAATTAGTAAACAAAAAATATGTTTATACGTAACGTATTTATTTATAGAAATAAAGCTTTATATACGTCATTATTCATTCAGCATTGAATTATTTACCCCATGGGTCAAGAAACGGGTTTGGCCGCGCTATTTTCATTATAATTGAAAGCATTTTATTACATTCAGTTGTTTATATTAACGTTATGTACTTTCATTAAAACAAGTATTCAGTTGTTTTAAAAAAGTCTCGTTTTGTGCATGTTCACATAATGTTAGGGTTTCTTGTGAGTGCCCACTTACTTTCAGTTTAAGGACAAAGACATATCACAAAATAAACAATGCTACATATTTCCTGAAACATTTGTGCAGTTGTACAGAACAAAAGCCCCCATTTGACGTTGTCATATTATTGCTTTCACGCCCAAATGCCATTGTAATTCAAACTATGTAAATTATTAACATCCATGTTGCACCCAGTCACATGTGTAATATAGGGGTATTCATTTTAAAATGAAATCTTTATTATATATACATTATATTGATATGAGACCAGCTATGAAAACATGTTGAATATTTCGCCCTCTTAGTGCAAAAAGGCGCCATTTGACTTTTCCAAGGTATTTAGAAAATAACACATCATTGTTTCATGAAGTTGTATTTCAAGGTCAAACATTAAAAATATAAATATTTGTTTAATGTAATGTAAAAAGGAATACTTTTGCAATAAGTCTGTAGTAAATAACTTCATTATTTAAGGACATCTTATTGAATTTATGTAAATGGTTCTTTTGGAACTAAACCAATTGGAAAGCACAAAGTGGAAAAAGGAACCATTTGACATATGTAACCTATTTACACTCACTATTGTTCTAACAAATTAAAAATACTAAAGTGAAAAAAGTTGCCTTTTGACATTTGGTACCTTTTCACACTCACTGTTTAAACAAATGAGAAATATTTCAGAGGAAAAGGTACTCTTTTATACATTGCACCATCATGGTCTCCCACTTTGTTATAAAAATGTCAAAGTCTGCAGAGGAAAAAGGCAACTCCTGATTAATGCCCAATGTTCACTGCTCCAAATTGAAATCATATTATTTATTTTACAGTAGGAAAATATCATATAAATGATACTTTATGGACCTACATTTTGTTGTTACCTGATCAATTCCAGTGGCACTAACTGTGATATGGTAAAATTATATGCAAGATACCACATGAACACACTTTCTTTAATAATTATTCAAATAAAAAGTATAACTTCAATACAATCAGGGGCAAAAAGTGTCATATTCCTTATGTTTCTATATTATATTGATAACACACATACGAAATTCTAAATATACACAAAATAGGCAGGTGATTGATTTGTGATTTGATATTATTTTTATTCGCAAAAAACATAGCATGTGCATTTGTGCTTTATTTCCGGGTACATAGGGAGTATCCACCAGTTGTTCGTTTAAGCATTCCAATTAACAGAGTTACTTTACGGTGTAACATTTCTTCTATTATTAGTGTTAAATAATTTCTTAATTATTATGAAACATTTATTGAACAGTTTGTAGGCAAACAGTAAGAAGGGCTTCAAATACTAGGCTGAATGTACAGAAAATGCCACTATTTTTGTTCCTATGTTTCATTTTCAAGAGGTTGGGGTTATATTTTTAGATACATTGTAATTTTTGGTGTCACAGTTCGTGTATTGATAGTGTTAAACAACTCCCACATGGGCGCATTGACATTTTTAACGTGATGATTATCACCCCTCAATTTTTATGTGTTGTGTGATTCATTTTGAGCTAAGTGTGAGATTAGGCTAGCCATCAACCTGTTTATACACCATATGCTTTATATTGACCGTACTTATGAGGTGACCCTATCGTTAATCAGCCTTGTACTTTAAATGTTGTTTTGCATGTATTGTCTTTTATTAAAAAGACAATTGGTCATTTTCGTAAAACAAAAGACTTGCGGAATTTTGTTTTCTCCTGATTCTTTTTCGGAGGTTAAAATTTGTGTATATATTTACAAACTCTTAAATGAAACAAAACATAATCAATTAATCAATCAAATAATAAATTAATTGAACAAAACTTAGAAAATTTGGAAGTAATGGTCTATTTTTTGATGCAATGATATTGTCCACTTTGGGTTTTAAATGACAACAAGGAGCATTTTGAAGCATTTCAAAGTTTGAATGTAATTGCTTTCTTGTTCTCATGCCATTACAATGTAAATGGTAAAGAAGCATGTTTGAAAGAGTCATATGTGTGACTGTGCCAAACTCACAATTCATTCACTCAAAATGCACCCAACCTTTAAGATAAATACCCAATCATATATCATGAATATTGAATCATTCAGTTAAATAAAAAAATAAATACATATTTACAAAAATATACAAAAATGAATGATAGTTTGATATTTAAATGCACAAAGTTATGTACAGAGTTTTAAAAAGTAATGTTTAACATGAAATATGAAATAGTGAAATGTATCACTTTCTTGTTTTGGTTCATAATTTTGATCAAGAAAGTAAGTCCCGCTAGAAAGCTAAAATTTGGATTTTATTGTGCATTGTTTGCTGAGGGATAGTAAGGTTAAATACTATTATGAATATTTGCAAACATGTGCACCGCATCATAACAAAAACACTTCAACAGGTTTTCACGATATTGAGCGACAACCTCTTCTTTATAAATAGCAGTTTGAAAAACATGCATTTTTATATTGATGTACATGGTAAATGGTACTATGAATGATATCCAAAGCATCAAAATCAAGCTAGAGTCTAAAAACCAATTGATTGAGACACCTTTTCAATATTTCTAAGCATCATCCGTTCTCACGAGGAGGCAAAGATTCATGTTTTGTGTGGATTAAATTTGCCTTAAATTGGACACTTAGATCTGTTTTGAGTGTTTATGAGTATTCTATCTTAGCACTTGTTGGCAGACAGAAAATGTATTTTTTTTTAGGTAAAAACCTAAATATATATGGTGTATTATTCTATTCCCAGTTTGTCATATTATTACAGGTTACCACATTTCACATATGTTGATTTTAATCAGAAACTTTTTTGTTTTTACACAGGGTTAATCCACGCTAATATACATATTATATGTATTACATTTTTGGCAAATGTTCAATCAAATAACATGAGCTAAGTTATTGACAAATATAAAAACCACAGATGTAACAAAATCCGTACAGTTTTTTTTTGGTCAAAAACGTGATCAAATTTACTAGAATTATTCACAACAATTTAGCAAGATTATGATAAGCTAAAAAAAACTTCATTCATTACACTATTTAACATGTTAAACGGATTATACATGTTAAAGTAAGATGATATTTTATATGCCAACCATTAAGAAAATAAGTGGCTCGTCAAATATGTAAAACAAAAAAACAAGATGCATATTTATATACATAAACAATACAGTTTATTTGCAACCGCTGTATTTCCAGGAGCTGTTTCAGAATATCAAAGAGCCGAAGACAATGGCGATGAGACCATTGGTCAAATTAGGGAGCATTATTACTATATTATATTATCTTTATCGATACAAAAATTGTTTTGTCGGCGAAACGGTATCCTTTGTGTTTGTAATGGTGTTGTTAAGAAAACCATCAGAGACACAATAAGCACAATTAATAGCCGTATGTTTTAACAATGTATTAATAACTTTTCCATTTTAAGATGGCGCATACTATAACGAGGTCAGGAACTTGCACAGTAAGTATTAAACATCTGATGAATTTATTCCAGAGTATAGTTATTGAGCATACTTAATTTAGCAAATACAGTTAACAGTAAGTGATGTGCACAGTAATGTGTATCATGTTCTCTAACAACTTCATATCCATTTAGCTTAGTACATTGCATGAACAAGCACAATACCTCCTAAACTGAATATATTCGTGTGTTTTTAATTTACATGTTGAGTGCATTTAATTGATTCAGATAATTAGGTAGAAAGTAATTAAAATCTGACATAAACTTGCGTATACAGGTAATGTTTCCGTAAGTTCTGTAATTGATAAGTAGACTCTGTCCCTCTACTCAACCCATGCGTGTTAATAATATTGTTTATGATTCTCACTACTCATATAATGTAAAACAATAAAGGTGCTTCTTTTTACATTAACAGGGTGACATTTTGTATAAAATTAGTGCCATATTTTGTAATTGAATATAGAAACAATTCAATTTCTTAAAAAATGTCAAAGCATTTTTTTAAATTTTCATCCGCCAGTGTATTATTATTAGGAAACGAACAATATGCTCAATATTTATATATTTTATGACAAATAATGGTGTACTGGAATTTTATTTTTAAACAGCGTATGTGGTTGCCTCTGGAGATGGACCTCAGCACGACCATCTACAAGTGTCCATAAGTACGTATCCGTTTACAAGTTTACTTACACGTTTTTCATAAACGTTTCATGGAACATTCAGTGTTACTATGATTAAATCTTTCAACCATAGAAAACTCAAAATTGCTTAAAAAGCTGAAACCGGGACAGTGCTGTTTTAGTACAGGGGCATCATTTATGTACATACATAAAATAATTGCATGTGGTACTGCATTCAAAACGCCTGTCTGGTTATCCATCTTATAGTATGCTTGATAATTATATGATCATTGCCTTGTTGACCATAACTTTCAGTTACGACCTCGACCTGCTCGACTTGTCAATCGGCTTTTAATAAAGACGTTTAGGTTAAATTACTCCAAAAACGTATGAAAAAGTTTGTTAAACATTTTGCCAACATTGTAAGGAACTGTTTTTGTATTGTGATTACATAAAATAACAACATGTTCCTTATGTAGGAATGTGTTGATTAATTTTTAATATATAGTTGTTTAAGTGCCATGTGTTCCATGTTCAAACTTGTTGTATTACAGGTCTGCAGAACGCGTTGCCAGAACCGAGTCTGTCCTAAAAAAACAACAACAGGTAAATAATTATTTCAGGGCCCGTATTCACCAAACGATTCTTAGACTTAAGTCTAAGAATTAAAAAAAAATCTTTATTTTGGAATATTCATAAATTGCTTAAATTTTGACTCAAACATAGTATAAATCATCTCTATCTACAGCATTCTTTATGGAGAACAGTTTCTGAATGACATAGTTACCAGTGGTAGCCTGTATATATTCAAACACTGGACGAATTTTTACTTGGTTCAAAGTTTTTTCTTTATTCTTAAGTCTAAGAATGGTTTGGAGAATACGGTGCGGATATTAAGTATGTGTACTCTAGCTTTTTTGAACACAATGCACACCAGCATGTCATTCAAGTTTGTTTTGTTATTAATTGTCTAATGTTGTACTGATATGAAAGACTCTATGACGAGATAATGTAATTATCCAAGTTATATTAAAGAAACACAATTTGTTTTCTTTGAATGTTTGTTTTCATTAAATAACTTCAAATCGAGTGAATAAACCAATATTCCACGTGTTTTTTTTTAACCCCCATGATCACTCAAAATCAGCGAATATTTCGTAAAATATTAAGTAAAATAAAGTTACCCCATAAACAATCAGTGCTCCTGTTAGCATAGCCCAAATTTCAATGCCAGATGTGTTCTGGTAACATAGATTTTTCAAGATACAGAACCCTCTTTTTACAATTTGTGGTACAATATATTCCATTTCAATTTCCCGCAACGATATCTATTCATACGACACACGAACCCTAAGTTGGTACATGAACATGTGTTGAATAGATTGTACCACAAAAAAATAAAAAAGAGCATGTTGTTTATTAATGAATCTATGTTACCAGACTACATCTAGCGTTCAAATTGTGGCTATTGCTATTAGGAACACTTATTTTGTATGGGACGACTTTATTTTATGAAATATTTTACGAAATATTCGTTGATTTGGAGTGTTAATGGGGCTTTAAAACTAAACAAAAACAGTATTATAGTGTTATTGTATATTTGCACAGACAATGACCAAGTGCCTCATTTGCGCAGTCCGCCACAAGATACAACGCATACGCACACGCATAAAGCAGGGAAATAAGATGCCTTCTGGACTTTGTGATATCCTCAAGAATCAAGTATTTTTTTTAAAGAGAAACGGATTGCTGCTGTAAGTACTTTTGATACAGAAAATACCAGAACTTATCGCAAACCTGTATGAAGGATGGAGGCAAATAATATTATGCAAGAAGATAAGGCCGGTGTAACTATAACATTCAAACCAAGCTTAACCTTGTTAAGAGAGATGAAATCAGCATGCAGTATCGGAAAGCGTGATAGCAAATGTTGAGAACAGGACCTAAGGTTTTAAAATATATAATTTATGAATGCGTAGATAGTTTTATATGAGTTTGGTAAATAATCTTTTTAATTTGTATAGCATAATTATACTTTGGGTATTGTTTACAATATATTGGTTAACATCAATATTAGTGCTATTGTTTTTATTGAATCCCAAAGTATTAGATCACGTGATTGGTCCCTTGTTTTAATCATATGCTACATATGATGCCATAATAATGATGATATGTGCGATGTACTGTAATGTTAAACAAAATAGAATTATCAAATTTATATAAAAGGGCAGTAACTAGAGCTTAAATATTGAATTTGTTCCTACACGAATTTTGCCCCTTTCTTTATATGAGGTATATTTGTTTTTGTTTGGTTTGCGTGTTTCCTTTTTGTTTTATTTTATTCGAAGCCTTGTCAACTAATACTTTTTAAATTTAAATGGTCTGTTGTTAAGGCCTGGTTACTTTCTTCTTTCTTACTTTACTAAAAGGTGAAGCTCTGTTAACATCGAAGTGTTGCATGTTTTTTTTATATTCGATATACATTTTAGATTCACTTTGTACTTAATGTTCAATTACAGTTTTTAATTATGTGATTTTCGAATGTACATGTATCACCTGTACTGTATTGTATGTTTTAGGTTTTAACTTGGACGCATACTATTCACTGCATATTTCTTTTAACAAATATAATAGTTTTACTATGCTCTGTTTTTCTTTTAGTGTCAAATTGCATATGAACAAATCTCATATGGTTATATTTTATTTTAATCGTGACGCTATGAACCAAAATAAAAGGCTTTCAGCCGTTAATGTCTAGAACAAATATGTATATGTATTGAAATGAAAAAACGTAAAAGGATGTGTCAAGTGTGAATATTTTAATCACACTATTTTTTTACTGGATAGAATGTGTTTTTGTAGCAACTAGTATTGTTTAAATATATGTTTAGTAATGTATTATACTATTATATTGCTAAGCAAAGACATATATTTTTAATAATTCCTTTTTCCGCCAAACAAAATATGTTTTCCTTGTTAAATGAGTACCTTATTTACCGTGGTAAACTAACCCAGTTTTGGTAGAAAAACGTACGATAGTTTTTCTTCTATTGTTAAGTTAGTCCATATAATCATTTTGTTTTCATGTCCTGCTCTTTCATTGGATTTAATGTTGTTCCAAGAAGAAATGGCATCTCTGAAGAACACATTTTTAAATTTTGAAACAATAAGTTAATTAAGGGAACATTCAAAGACAATATTTTCACCATGTGTATTAAGTTCATTCTGATAAAACATTTCCACCGCCTTATATGGTTTATCTATGTTTATCTTGTCACCCAACTTGCCTTACTTCCGTGTATAAGAGCAGTATAAGTGGTTAGTTTGAGCCCTCCCTGTTCTATTTGTTTACATCAAGTTGTTCTTGTTATTTGTTCAGGTTTACAATTCCATACACATCGGAATATAGATGTATAAATCGTTTGTACCAAATCATGATAAGGGTGGGAGGCAAGTGCTAACAATGTGTACATAATTTTTGGTATGGAAAATGTTTAAACCACAGAGACTTTTCCGAGAAGTGTTTATTTTCTTTGTTGCAATTGTTTTAAACTGTTTTTAAAGGCTTGCAATTTTGGTCAAAAGATTTTGTCTATATCGATTTCCATCATTTGTGAAGTAAAAAGCAAGTTTTTTGGCTTCTTCAGAGGTCCAAGAAATGTTTAAATTTAATTTTTGATTTTTGTGTTAACAAAAGCGCATTACAGTGGATTTTTTTGCATTTAGTTTGAGTCCAGGTATTTCACTGCAGTCCTGAAGAGTTTTTATAAGTGATGAGAACGAAGTAAGCATTCCATCTGTCAGACAGGTTGTATTATCTGCAAAAGGTGTTTGCTTTATTTCTTGTTCTTCTAGGTGTATTCATTCAACAACGTTGGACAGTATTTCTATACTTTAAAAAAAAGTGTTGACAATTGATAGCCTTGTTTTGCACTTCTTTAAATAGTGATCGATTCAGATAAATATCCGTAAGTAATAAGTTTTGTACTTATGTTCGAGTTCAGTTCCAAAATAAAATTGATTCATACTGTTTAACATGAAATCATAACAGAAACTGTCAAATGCCTCTTTTATAATCTGCAAATAAAAGAAGGCCTGGCTTGTTTTAGTTATTACGAAAATGTATAGTTTCAAAAATGTTCTTATTGTTACGCAAATAAATCTGCCTTTCATCAATTCAGTGTGTCTTGATTAAACAGCAGATGAACTAACTTTTTTTAAATAATGTCTGCTTTGATTTTTGCGGCTATTTTATCAACATTTCATCAATTGAAATGTCTCCAATTTTCATGTCATCAAGATTGTTTTTATAGTAAAATTAATTGTCAAATAACAAATGAATGGTTGATAGAATTAATATAATGTGATTTAATTACCCAACCAAAATACTTTATAAAATTCTGCTGACAACCCGTCTGAACCAGGACTTGTATTGGTATCAAGACCTTTTGAGGCGTTTAAACATTTATATCTATGAGCAAGCCTTTGCATGATTGTTTTCTTATTTTCTCTGAGTATATTGTATATTTTTTTAATAAGAAATATGAATTATTTAGAGTATCTATATACATATTTTTTCTTGCCATGAAGGTTTGAATAAATGTGTGTGTCATGTTTTATAGTTTTTATGCCTGTGACTTCTATGTCATGTATTGTTAACGAATGAATGGTTTTACTTTCGTAATGTATTTTTTCCAAGATTTGCACATGTTTTGTTTTTCTTTTTTCTCATTATGTAAAATGTGTAGAGCTCTTGCTCTTACCTATATGCCATTTATTGTCTCAACTGTAATATTTTTCGTTCTCTATTTATCTCTCTTTAATTATTTTAAGTATTATTTTGTAAGTATCACTATGTTTATTTACTCTTTCATCTAGTGGCTTTACTTTTCTATGATATTTCCTTCTTGTTCATGGTTTCCATTTTTAGTAAGTGTAAAACATTTTACAATGGTGTTCCTTACAGTTTCTTGTATTAGTTCCCACACGGCATGTGGCTTGCAGTTGGTGTTGTTTTTCCCAACACTATTAATTTCTAGCTAAATTTGATTTTTAATATTCTTCATTTAAAAGCATGACATTATTTATTTAAAAAAAACAGGTCCTTTTTGTTGTATTTTATTGTCAATAATAATTCCAGTCAGAGAGTGGTCGGTCTTTTATCATGGTTTTCTTTTCGTTATATTACATTTGTTTTAGATTTAGTATTTATCCAGTCTTCAAAAATGTTTTCCACTTTACAGACAGGTGATTCGTTTTTTGCTCTGGGTGAAGTTCTCGCCATATGTCAATCAAATTGCATGACTCGAATATGGATAATATTTTGTTCCTACTATAAATGGATTAAGCATGGTATTAAAATCACCTCCTATCGTATAATGTGTACCCATATCTTGCAGAAGATATATGTCTAGTTTTTCAAAAAACATTTGTCATCTTCGTTTGGTCCATATATATAAATTAAAGTGATTTCTTGAATAATAATAAGAAGATCAATAATACGTAGTGTTCCGAGTATTAATTCTTTAAATCGTCTATACTTACATACTCTCTTTTTTTAATTAAAATGAAGTTTGTTTTCCCACTGTAAAAACTGTGTTCACTCCATACGGTTTATCATGTTTTTTTTGGTCAGCTCAATGTCATGTGGTTCTCGAAAAAACAACACTGTTTAAATATTTTCTTCAAACTATTTGAACATACTTTGCTTTTTATTATCATTAATACAACATCTTAAATTTAGAGAACCTATTTTTTCTTACATGTTTATCCTTAAACTATTTTATATTTATGGCTAAATGGCAAAGGCATGAATCTTGCTTATTAAAGGCACAGTTAATTTCTTATATTTCGAGTAGCTAGTACCAAGAGTGATATTTTTGCTGGTTGCATCACACTATTATGCACTTTTAAAAGCTTCACCATTTTTTTAAAATGTTTATTAACTTTTGAATTTACTTAGTTGTTATCAATAACAATAAAATCAGCATTCATAAAATGCAATCAGCATTATAAGTAAGTCTTTACATACCAACAACTAATGCGTGTTCACACACATACCATTTTTTCACAAATCACCATATATATGTAGTTGTAAAAAGTTTTATCATTTAAACAAATGTAATCCAAAAAATATTTAATCTACTTAGATGACAAATAAACACATTTTAAATTGTATAAAGTTTTCTTACTTCATCTTTTATATGCATGCCTGTATAAAGTAAATATTTAGTGTACATAGTATATGTCGAAATATACTATCAAGTTAAAATGAGCATGTTTTACCATTTCATCCTTTATGCATATGCAGGTATTTACCAACAAATTATGTGCGCAGCTGCAAAGACCATAAACCTGCGCTTACAAATCCACCATGGTATTACAGTTACTGCATTACATAGTTGTAACAGAGCTGCAGGTTCAACCATAATTTCATAAATATAATTCTTGATTACCTTAAGCATTTCCCCAAGGTACATAACAGTCAGATGCCAGTAATGAAGTTTAAATAATTGATTCCTCAGGTGATACATAACAAATGCTAATTCAGATGGGAAATGTAATGAAGTCTAAATAATTGATTGTAACATCTGTCTACTTCCTGCCTACATAGGGGCGGAGCATAAGCATTGTAATAACCAATCAAAATTGTATTAGGCAGGATGTGTTATCTTTGCCTTCATAGGGGCGTAGCATTAGCTTTGTTATGACCAATCAAAATTGTACAAGGCCAGATTTGTTATCTTTGAATCTTCATCTTTGGGTAGAGAGAACAGTCCACCTTTAGCCAGTGACTAGAGAAGTCGATCTTTGTTCTTCAGCGGGGCCATTTGGCTCCCGCGCTGTTACATTGTATTTCACGAACATTAGCAAGCGTTGTATTAGAAAACATTCAACAGAAATAAATCGCGATGAAAAGAGAAACGAACATTGTGTTTGTTACTGTGTGTTCCCAACGAACAATGTGCAATTACGTCACATAGTTAAAGCTGCTTAGCTATTCGATAAGATATGTGCTTCTATATAAATGTAAACATTGTGTTCCGACAGAGATTAAGGAAGAATCCTGGTAACATCACAATTCATCGTAACGCATTAAAAGCTTTACAATACCTTACAGACATTTTCCAGAAATTTTTAAGTTTCAAAGCTAGTGCAATATACATATACTGTTTACCCTATAAGAAATAGTATTAAACGTTTCACCATTTGTACACACATGTTCCAAAAATATTTAAGTTAACTAGCTAGTGCAATATACATAATTATGTTAACATTTTATGATAAAGTATTAAAATCCTCACCATTTTTAACAAACATGTTCCAAAAATATTGACGTAACCTGCCGAGTGCTAAATACATAAACTTGTTAACATTAAATGATATAGTATTACACGCTTCACCAGTGCTACAAGCATATTCCAAAAATATTTATGTAACCTAGCTAGTGCATTATACATAAAAGTGTTAACATCATTTTATATTGCTAAGTAGAATCCATGGAGTGAAATAGGATACAAAATATACAAGTTCAGACTTGGAAGTAACGGCTGTAATAACTTACATCATTTGTTTGTACTGTAGGACACACAAATTAAGGGTATTCAACAAAAAGTGTATTGTACAGTTTCGATAAAGTATAAATTATCGCTATAATCAAATAGGGGGGGGGGTACTGATGTAGAATACGCAAACAAACAATCGCAACATCTGTGTTCCTGTTTTTTACGCAGCCATTAACATTTTACAGTGTATCTTACTTTTATCCAAGAAAACCTTATATCTTATTAGATTTCCTTTAAAAAAGAGCGTTTAATTTTAGTTGATTGTCATTATTCGTTACACATTAAAGAAAAAATGGCATGAAATAAATACAAGTTTTACTGGTATATGAATGCGGCAAGTCTTTCATGCATAACATGTTTGATGATGCAAAATATGTTTTGATATGTGTACACTTAGTAATAAATGTAATTATACCATACATTATGTTATGTTTATTTATATGTTTATAATTTGATATATAATGTCTGTTTTGCTTAATTCTCTATATTTTAATATATGCATTATTTTCCAACATGCATTATAACCCTTTTACGAGCATTAATAATGTACACAGCCACAGTTGAGTGGCACTAAACCTTTGAATGTACAACTGCACCAGAATTTAAGACGAGTATCTGTAAATATAGATCAATGTTGATATTGATAGACTTCTCAAAAACGGCAAGGCCCACACAATCACTCCATGTACTGCCCATATCGTCGATATCCGTGCTTTTCAGTTTAGCTGGATTTTTGCATTAACCCAGTAATACTAAATATATATTGTTTTTGACATATCTGTATGCACCGTTTTGTTTTATTGCTGAGTCACGTGTCCAGCTTTTGTAAAACGAATTCAATGGTTTAATGATTTAATATAAAATATGTTTCATGTGTGTTTTAATAGTGTCCTGTTAAGAAAGATCATCATCTACAATTTTCCAACATTTGAATTCTCTTGCATTTTAAAGCCCCATTTACACTCAAAATCAACGAATATTTCGTAAAATAAAATTGACCCATAACAAATCAGTGTTCCTTATAGCAATAGCAAACATTTCATCGACAGGTATGGTATGGAAACAAAGACTTAACGAGATACAAAATGCTCGTTTTTATTTTGTGTGGGACAATATATTCCATTTTAATGTCCCGCAACGAAATCTATTCATACGACACACGAACATTAAAATGACGAATTTCATCAAATTGAATGAGGCCCTAACGAAGCATCGCAGTGAGTTGTTTTTTGACGCACGTAAAATCGTTTGTGCAAAACTTGTAGAAGGTGCATGGACCTACGACGGAACTATTTTGGTGCGTGACCTTAAACGTGTGATCCATCGTGTAGAAACACCTAACAGTTAACCAAGCTCCGATCCAATGCCAATCGATCGTACGCATCGGTCGCCAACGTGAAGATTGCATGAACTATCATTATCCACACTCTCTTTGCCGTACAGTATGTATACGTCACTCTCGTGATTTGCCCATATAACAGTTAAATAGTGTACGCCGGATTGACATTTTATACTCAATTTATAAAATAAACACATTCACATAAAATAATTGCCACTCAGTGATGTTCAAGCGTTACCACGATCGAAAACTTGTAATCCGCTTTGACAATAACTTTGAATGGATTTCAGTATATGGTATTTTCTATGCCTCATTGCCTATGTTAATATAAATATAATTTGTGTGCGCTCATCTTTTCAATATGCTAATAGAACCTTAAACTTGATATTTTTCTACTAGTCGGAAATTTGAAAACATACAGTTTTATTTTATTTGTATAGATGAGCTAAACTAAAATCTCATGAGCTTTGTACACATTGTATTGAACGTACGCTATCTTTCTACGTTTTATCACAATACCTTATATTCTTTAACTTTTATATAACCAACCGTTAACTTATTTCATACCACAAATCCAATCAGATCAGATGTTTGACCTTACCTGTGCTAATGCCTGTTAGCTGTATCACTGCTCGTCTGATTAAGTATTTGTTTACTGATATAATAATGCGTATTGTAGTATTCTCTTTTTCTTTTTTGTGTGCATGTATCCATAGTCCGTGTACGTGTGCATATGTACGTGTATGTTTCTGTATTATTATCTCACTGGTATTATTATGCTAATTGTAGTTTTTTCTTGACTTGTTTGTGTATAACTGTTTGACTGACGTGTTTTTCCTTACAGCACTATAATTTGTAAATAACTGTTTATTAAATTTACCTATTATATACAAAATATATAATACAAAATAACATGCATACCTTCAAACAACTATGTCAAGCTTCATAAATATTTATGTTAATGTGCTTGTAACTGTTTAACTATGTGATTGGCTAATTCATACTACATTGTTTTAACCGTATTACTGTTTGATTGGCTAATTAATACTTCATTGTTGTAATGCAGGTTGCAAGCCAACTGAATATTCCCTGATTGAGTAATTCTGTTTTTGTGTCTCTTTATATGATTTTGTATCCATGCTGTGTATGTTTTCTTCTGTAACTATGTACTTTCACTTTTTCTTGTAAGTGTAAAATACCTTTATAACATACTTATGTACGTCTTTGCTGAATTAGAGCACCTTATACCGTCCTACTAATGTGAATGGCACTTAATTCTCTAACTGAACAGCTCATTTTCAAAATGACATCTAACCAACTGATTTACGTCTTTATAACCTTTTTTTATTTGCTTAATTTTCTTACTTTCTTGTTCTCAGGATGAAGGACTTGTTGATGAGTCTTGGACGATTGTAAATCTTTTTAAAGTGCACTCACCTTTCTCAATGTGTAATGATGGTAACACATAACATTTTACCAAGATATAAACCAATCGGATTATGGTTTGCAACTTTAAATGTATTAGTCTTAATTTCGTTGTGCAATGACGAAATTGCTCTGGAATCGTCTATTCAAACATCAGAGGGCAATCCCAACTTTCCCGGCATATTCAACGTCCGTATTCACGCGCTATACTTAGTAATCGCTACTATTCTAATTAAATATTTGTAAGAAAAACACTTTTTGCCTTTTTAACAGTCCTGATAATAACATGGCTTAACAGAATCATGTTGCTTTCTGGTGATATCGAACTAAACCCAGGCCCAGTATCGTTTAGTTCCCAAGCATCCTCTGTCACCGAGACAAATACACTTACTGACTTATTGACAATGCCAAATAACTTTTCATTTATTCAGTATAATGTGCAGAGTAGTTTTAACAAATTGGACATTCTTACAGCAGAACTATCGAATTTTGATGTATTATCCTTTACTTAGACTTGGCTTAACAACTCTATTGAAACTGACGCTCTATTTATCCCCTCATATCACCGCCCCGAGCGCAAAGATCGGATACCCACGGCGGGGTCAAACTTTACGTTAAAGATGTTATCCACCATGAACGCAGACCTGACTTTGAACCTATTTCATTATAATGCATTTTGATTGAACTCCACTTGCAGAGTAAAAAGCGTGTTTTATTTGGGTTATTTTATAGACCACCAAATGCATCTGCGACTCACATTAATTTAATTGATGACTGTATTGGTTTAACAATTGACACCGGTATATCAGATATTACAATAAGGGTGATTTTAAGATGAATAACAATATAACTACATTAGCAAGAAAACTTGATTCTTGCTGTCTTGAGTACAGCATTGTTCAAGTTATCGACGAACCAACGCATTTTACAGAAAGGTCTTCTTCAACTCTTGACTTGTTGCTTCTAAGTAACCCAAACAGCTTGGTATTATCAGGTGTCGGTGATCCTTTTCTTGATCAACATTATCGCTACCATTGTCCTATTTTGGGTCTATTTAAATATAACAAGCCAAGAGCGAAAATATACGAGCGTCTGATATGGAAATACGAGGACGGTAACTACGATTTGTTACGCGGAACTTTCTCTTCATTTAACTGGGAATCAATTGCAAGCAATGATGTTGACACATATTGCACTAATATCACTGGTACTATTATTCGAAATGCTAAACTATGTATTCCTCACAGGCTAATAAAGATCAAACCGCGTGACGCTCCTTGGCTCAATACACATATACGTCGTATATATTATTGGTCCAAATTTCGTACACTTAGAAACCAGTCCACATCATTAATTAGACAAGCAAACGATCATTACTACGACAGCCTATGCGAAAAACTCAAACAAAATAACCACACGTCTAAGGACTTGTGGATAACTCTTAAGCCATTTATTAACACACATTATAATAACTCATTTACTGCACTCACTAATCCCGCCGACAATTCAATTATAACTGATTGCGTTGAAAAGGCGAACATTCTTAACGATTTCCTTCAAAGTCAGCCAAAACTTTACATCGATAACGATAACATACCCGATCTAACTTACGTACCAATTTTCTAACATGCTAGAGTCCTTCATGATCACTCCTACTGATGTTCATGATATTCTCAATATAAAGAAGTGAAACACTTTCTGTAGCCAAAGCATCAGGACCTGACGGCATAAGTAACCGTATTTTAAAAGAATGTAGAAACGAATTGTCCACCTCTTCATGTGACTTCTTTAATTTCTCACTCGACAAATGTATAATGCCAAGCTGTTGGAAAGAAGCGAATGTTAGTGCAGTTTTTTAAAAAAGGTGACTCTAAACTAGCGATTAACTACCGTCCTATATTATTACTTAATACAATGAAACAAGTGTTTAAAAATAAATATATTGGACTAAATTGTCAATACTTTTAATTATTCGTGACATTCCTTACAACTAGCAATTTATGTGATGTATGTGATAGTTGATTATCAAGTATGTTCTGTGGGACATAAGATGCGCTGTGTATGAAACCTTACCCAATATTTTTGTCGAAACGCATAGCGATGAAAAAAAGGTCCTTTGGTCAATCAATAGTAAACAATAATATTTTTTTTGTAAAATTGTAACATATTGTTACTATCGTTCATCCGTAAAAGAAGTCGCGGTGTGACGTTCATCATGTATTACAAACTTTAAGTTGATTTATTGTCGCAAGTGATATACATTTATAATATTTTGTCAAGGCCTTATAAGAACGTTGACTGTTTTATGTTCCAATAAACAGTGGGCATTACTAAGCTGTGTTATTTATTATAAAGCGCAGGGCTTTATACAACACATTATGTATCGTAAAAGGGGGAGTGGCAATATACGAAACGTCAAACAGAATTGTAACGCGAGATAAAATGACAACAAAACACCACAATTAAAAATTTAATGCATCATAATGCCGCTTCTAATTGATGTATTACTTTACATCGGAAGACACACGGCAACTCCAAAATATTTGATCAATATACATGTACTGTCGTGCGTCGTTGGATATCGCCGAGATTGAATGTCGTTCTCAATCTACTTCTGTCAATAGACTTCAATTCTATGTCGTTTCGAGCGATAAATAGTATCGAGTATCGTTGTTTATACTCTTGCGCAATATATGAATTATTTGAGTATTATTATAGAGCGACACACGACGACACTACGCATATCATGACAGTTATCACTACACATCATACTGAATTTAACGATAACTAACGACGCCTGAAAATTAGACAACGACCCCGACAATTAGACAAAGACGCCCGACAATTAGACAACGACGCTCGATGATCCCAGAAACACGAATTGCAAAAAAAACAACATTTGAATATGCATTAGTCGTAAATGAAAGATCGAATGCTTTAGCATGCGATTTGTTAATGCAACTCAGTAGTTGCAGGAAATTACCTATCCACTTTTTTACATACAAGAAGGCGAAACATGAAATACTGGGAGATATCACGCTCAACGTATCTTCCGCTTGTGTAATATTACGAATGTGTTCGGTATATCACCTCATTTGCATGATATTTTATTTCCGAATACATTAGGCTTTAAGCACACTCACACACATATATATATATATATTTTATAATATAGTTTCTTTATATATAGATATATATTTATATGTTGATATAGTTTCCTGATTTTCATTATATGCTATATTTTATACTACAGCATTTTGATGCTATGTTGATGCAGTATAATGTTTCCCAGTTCATCTACATGCCTGTAAGCAGAAGAGCTAGTTTGTTTTATCTTTTTCACAATAAGTTCGTGTTACAATGTTCTGTTTATAGATTCTTACTTGTCTAGGTTTATATAATAACAACTTAAAAATGTAAACCCCAATCGTTTAAATTTCTGATATTCACGATACTTGATTTCTCAAATTATTTGTGCGGAATGCGGTTTACGCGTAACGTTTTGGCTTTCATCTTTATCTGTCATTTAGATCAGTTTAGTGTGTTTTTTTAATTATTAATTCCAGGCTAAGTGGGAGTTTTGTCTAGCCCTCAAACAGATTTAAACACTCAAAGCTTTACAATGACCGTTGTAAGGCGGTAATCCCAGTTTAAATGATTTAATTTCCAAAAAGAACATCAATTTTAGTCCTGATAGAGTTTCATTGTATGCTGTATTTGCAAAGACCCTCACAATGTTACTTTTATAAATGCTTCACAGATTGTAGAGAAACGGGCATATTACAAAGAAACACGCCGCTGTTTGCATCTGATATCCGATTTAAGTATATATATGTCTATATCCCCCAGTCTATACTGGGGGACATATTGGTTTTGCCTTGTCTTTTTGTTTGTTGGTTTGTTTGTTGGTTTGTTGGTTTGTTTGCACACACTTTTACATTGGCCATTTCTTTTGCAATATTGAAGAAAGCAACTTGATATTTGGCACGCATGTGTATCTCATGGAGCTGCACATTTTGAGTGGTGAAAGGTCAAGGTCATCCTTCAAGGTCAAAGGTCAAATATATGGGTCAAAATCGCTGAATAGGGGACATAGTGTTTCACAAACACATCACTTGTTTAAAGCTATAGAAACACGTTATCTGTAACAAACGCTCGTTTAAATGTTGAACTTTCTATTAGTAATGTTTGTTTGTTGAAACCATAGCGACATGGTTTCGATGAAATTTTAAATAATAACAAAACAATAAATAAGTATTTATTTGCAAACATATCAAAGTCATGACAAATTAATATTATATGGGTATATATAATGACAGCAAGTATAGCACCAATCGTTTCAAAGGGGAAGCGAACAACGACAACGAGCGGGGCCTAGTATAGGGGAGATAACCGTGGGTTAGGGTTAGGGGTCGGGTTAGGGTTAGTGTTAGGGTAAAGGCTAACCCTAACCCTAACCCAACCCCAAACACTGACCATAACCATCTAAACACCCCCATGCGCATTACAATACCAGGCTTCCCGTTTAAAAGTCATTGTTTATAAAAACATTATATTAGGTCGAATCTTTTCCCATTCGTCTTTTATGTTGATGTATATAGCGTATCAAAGAGTGTGTGTTGAGACGAAACCAGACAATATGTACTCAAAAATATGATTTGTATGCTCTTCTACGTAATATGACTTAGTTTGGCATTTAGGACCAGGCATGCTCTGTATGCCGATTCCGGTTGTTTTGTAATTTAGGCTATATAATTTGTGTTTAAACCAAATACTCCGCTGTTACGGATGACGGCCATAAGTAGATGATTTTGAAGTTTTGAAATAGTTATTGGAGTCTTGTTGTGTTGTCTGACCGAGATATGTTTGATTATAATTATCTTGCAAATGTACAGAACCGAGTTTTCATTTAGAATACAATATTAGATCTATGCTAGCAACGTGCAGTTATACACTTTCGGAATTCTACATCTACAATACGAATGCATATCCCTAGCTTAAACAATTATCTGAATCACTACACGCATATCAAGCAAATTTCGTCTCGATGTCGTAATACAGGTTATATATGAATCGGTAGCATATTCGATCATAAAAAACCTTATATGACATCGGTATTTGTTTACAAGCATGCGATCAGCCTCCACACAATCATGGGGGCGTTTTATATTGCTGAAAAAGAGGGCCCAGCATTGCACGAGGGGCCAACATTTCCGCACGGTCAAAAGATTAGGTACCGATGCAGGGAAGGTTTCCACACGACATCATACAACGGCTCTATGACTGAATGCAAGGAAGGAACCTTGGCACCGGTGACCTTGCAATGTACAGGTTTGGTTATTAATATTTAGTGATGGAGTTTTTCTGGCGATTATGTAAGCCAGACAATCGTAGTGGTATATTGTGTTTGCATCAACAAAAAGGTAAGATAAATGTGGCGGTGCACAGTGTAGCGTTCATTTTGCGAAGACACAAAGCTAGATAAAGTGATTGTACACGCGTGCATACATATGAAGTGCTGCTCAGTTCGACTAGATAAAATATACGATCTAGTAAGCGTTATAATAGTGCGCACAGTTTGGCGTTGTCTATGCAACAACTTAGCTGTATAGTTGTTTATGTCCGCATAAATATAATTTTACCAAGACGACTTATCATAAAACATAAGTTTAAAAATACGCATGATATCGCGTTGGCTAAACACCAGCGATGTTACACAATGTAAACAATGCACATATCTATAATATATCACATTTGGCTTGTTCAAAAATACTTTTAATGAGAAATGATTATGATGATGATGATGATGATGATGATGATGATGATGATGATGATGATTACGATGACGATGACGATGTCGACGACGACGCCGACGACGTAGTGCCGTAAAGATGTATTGTTTGTATTGCAGTGCCCTTTTCCGTTATTAAGCATTTCTTTTTTAAACAAACACAATAGACTGATATATCGCAAGCGCACTTATATAAATGGTACTTGAACATTAAACGTTGCACGACTGTGCGATATTAACCGATATGCACCACAGTATACGTATATGGGAAAGGCCATTCTGCATTCTTCAGAATGTTTTAGCAATATCGTTATTACCATGGCATTTACGCAAATTTCAAGGGATTTAAACCACGAATGACGAAATAAGGAAAGTTCTAAAATACCGTATTTTTTACAATTATTAGTTTATATTGATTGAAATATCACGACTGGTATATTACATTACTTAAAAAGTTGTTAAGTTTTCATATTTTCAGTATATTCGGTAATACATTTTACTGGGTATGTCTACCAGGTAACTACCAGTTAACTATAAATAACGCAAGTAGATTGATCATCATCGTCACGTGGTAAACCCAGGAATGCAAATTGTGCATACGTAGTGAATTACCGAATAAACTGAACATATGAACTTTTTAAGTAATGTAATATACCAGTCTTGATATTTTAATCAATTTAAACTAATAATTATAAAAAATACGGTATTTTAGAACTTTTCTTTTTTTTTCGTCATTCGTGGTTGACAGTCCCTTTAAACATTAAATGCGATTGAATAAATAATGTGTAGCTTGTTCTAACATGTTTTGCGATGTATCTAGCGGTTCTATCCCATTCATAAATCTTGTTTGCATGATAATCACCACGAGGTTTAAGACAGTCCTTGTAGTTCCCAATCCTATGTATGTTCAGTTCTATATCGGTCATATAGTTTAATATACATATCACACTGATTTACAGCTCACTGAATCGTTGAGCTCTTTTTTGGACAATTTTTTGTACAGTCGATGCCATTTTAAAGTAAAAAAGGAAAACTGCAATTCAGATTAAAACAAACAATTACGGCTTAATTAGGAGTAACTCTCCAACCACATAAGTGGTGTAACTACTTCATCAATAGCTTTAAGTATATGTCACAGTTTAAAGAGTCGGCACTTGCTAACGGCATACGCTGATCACATGAGCTGTACTATTTTGATTCTAGGCACACGTGTAGGTAATAATTATTCATTCGCAAAAGCCCACATTTAGAATATTTTAAAGTCTTTTATATTATAAGACCAATCGGAACACCTCGTTAGTGTTGTTTAACTTCAGAATTCATCATCGTCGTCGTCGTCATCATCATCGTCGTCATCGTCGTCGTCATCATCTAATTCTGGTTGTATCTCTAGGATATACGGATAAGGTAAGCATATGTGTTTACTAATAAATCACTGGAATATTATCAAGGTAGGGACTATAGTAAAACATTGTGCTGATGCGGGTTACATCCCACTAGAAAACGGCCGACAAAAGAAGGTGAAAATCGTCGATTTTGTTTTGTGTCAAGTTCTTTTTTGAAAACGTCATGATATATCTTTGTATTGCTTAAATAATTCAGCTTTAAGAACAGTTATGGTTATGGGGATGCAACATGTTGCATTTATATTTCGTAAAAGATGTTGCTTTAACATGAAATTACATAGGGAATTAGTATATTGTGACCTGTATCGCTAGTCGATCTGTTAGAACAAAAAGACGAA
>VMBQ01006581.1:24774-49802 GCA_007657795.1 Dreissena rostriformis | reverse complement strand
TACTGGTTAATATTTATTCTTTAATCTGATCTTGTCAACTATTTGTTACACATCAACCGAAACTGGTGACTCGAGGATACAATGCAAAATAGTATAAACCAGACCATTCGTATCACCGCATGTGTATTCGTCATTGTATAGAAAATGTTATAAAGAACGTCGAAAAATAAAAAATAAATAATTAAAATCGACGAAAAATACTGTATCCGAAAAAAGAATGTCCGAAAGATGTACGTGTTTTGCACATAAAATAAAATGTGCATATCGTTTAATTTCAGACAATGAAAACAAGTTTCCTAGCAAATACGTAATAAATAGATAATTTTGTTAGCATATTGCTTTACATTTTATGCTAAGCAGATAGTGCAGTGCTTTACTTTGCAAATTGTTGTTTGCAAATCGATCGCTTAAAATATTTTTTTGAGATGGCGGACATTGTAAGATTTTCGGAAAGTAGCGAGGATTTTTCGTCAGTTACCGTTCATGTCTGCGCCATCACCAGCCAATCAAAAATCAATAAATAAAATGCCTGGCACAATCGGTACCGACGAAAATTTCTGGAATGCCGAGGAAGCTTTAACTATAGGAAGCTATTTCGGACATGTTACTAAGTTCGGACACGAAAAAAGCACTAGACCGATCGGGCTACCGGCTTGGAATTTTCACTCGACCGACGCAAAAATCAATCGACTCGGTCGTCGGTCGAGTGGGTTACGTCCAAGACTGCACCATGAGTAAAATACACTCAGAATGTGTACAATCAATCAATATAAACTGGTATCTACTTGTCAATTGGAAAAACATTTGAAGTTGTAAGCGTTTAATGCACCAGTTTAAAACACTATTGTGAATATTGTATTGTCCTTGCTTCTACATGTACCTGCACCCAATATTGAGTGATTTTCAATATAAATTGTTTTCATCTACTTCTTGAATAACATTGGCCAATATACAGCTGTACTAGAGTCACACAGCATTCCACCATCTTATAAATACACTTAACTGGTTGCGCATTTTTTTGTGCCAAGCTAATCATAATTATTACAATGTCAGTGCCAAACCTAGAACCTGGCAATCTGCATTCCACACCATCTGGTGTTCACAGTTCACAAGTATTTTCATCTAAAACAATGCAGATAATCACAAAGTTTCAGTATACTTTTATATGAGCTTTAACCCTTTGCATGCTGGGAAATTTGTCGTCTGCTAAAATGTCGTCTGCTGAATTTCTAAAATTAGCGTTTTCTTCGATTTTTTTCAAAGAATACTATCAGAATAGCAAACAGTTTGGATCCTGATGAGACGCCACGTTCTGTGGCGTCTCATCTGGATCCAAACGGTTTGCAAAGGCCTTCAAAATTCGGTTCCAGCACTGAAAGAGTTAATAATATGCTATAGATGGTACCAGTCAACGTTATCATGAACAGCTTAAATACACGAGTTCCAATACTAGAATTGCATAGTTTACTAACAATCATTTTGAATTTGCAAAGACAATTTAAGTCACAGGCTTGCTCGAACTAAACTACACATTTAATTTCTTATAAACAAAGTCATCCAAATCTGACCCATTCATAAAAGAAAGCAGTGATTTTTTTACACATTTTCTTATCTGAGTGACTGAGTCCTGGGACTCGGTAACTTGAAAATCTATGTGTCCCCAAATTGAAAGGAGTCCAAATATTTATTAATCTATATTATTTTTTAGAAATTTCAATGCATTTTTGGGTCTCACATAATTCAAAATTTTGCATCCGGAGAGGTTTTTGTGAGCCCAGGACGCGGGACTTGCAGGTACAATGTAAAAAAATCACTGGATAGATCACTTTTTGGTTGATGTCAAACCTTACAACCAGAAGATTCAATGCCATTTGGTCAGACAATAAGTATATTAATAATTTCGCATGTATAACACATGTACATAATTTTTTATTTAAAGAATCTTTACATGATTCCATCAATTTGCATTGCTACATGTAACTACTATCAACAACTAAATATTCTTGTAAGCTGATTACTTGTGAAATGTAATTTCTTTTTTTAACTCTTTATATGAGCATGTTTAGGTTTCAATTCTGTCACACAGAATGTTTCTGAAGTATTTACTGTTATAAATGTGTTATAATAGTATTAGTATTAGTATAGTTAACGTTTAATTTGGTAACCTCACAAAGTCACGGGATCCTGCACCCTGTATATATATGCACAAGTTTAATGATTTTTTTGACACAATTAAAAAGAAAAATGTACAGTTGCATAACAACAGTTGAATTCAAGTGTTACACAAATTGAACAAGATGTGTTTGTGAAACACTATGTCCACCTATATGACGTTTGACCTTGAAGGATGAACTTGACCTTGACCCTTCACCAGTCAAAATGTGCAGCTCCATGAGATACACATGCATGTCAAATATAAAATTGCTACCTTCAATATTGCAGAAGTTACATTACATGAGCAATTTTGACCCATATATTTGACCTAGAAGGATGACCTTGACCTTTCACCACTCAAAATGTGCAGCTCCATGAGATAGTTAAAAATATCAAGTTGCTATCTTCAATATTGCAAAAGTATTTATAAAATAAGCGATTTGGGCCACATATATTTGACCTCTGACCTTGAAGGATGACCTTGACCTTTCACCACTTAAAATGTGCAGCTCCATGAGATACACGTGCATGCCAAATATCAAGTTGCTATCTTCAATATTGCAAAAGTTGTGGCCAATGTTAAAGTTGGCGCAAACAAACCAACCAACCAACAGACCAACAGAGAGGGCAAAAACAATATATCCCCCAGTATATACTGGTGGACATAAAAAAAAACTAGTCAGCTCACAGGTGTCATAATGTACAGCAATTTCATATACATTGCTAAAATGTGATATATGAGGCCTCAAGCTTTATTTAACCAAATTAATGATTAACATTCAGCATGTATAAGAAACAAAATATTCAACAAAAAACATCATTAAAAATCCTTCTTTACTTAATAAAAGTTAAAGTAATTTATAAAATGATGGGCTAGATTTTTCATAAATAGGTGAGAAAATAAAGGTTAAACCTTTAAATGCATTTTTCTCTAAAAAATGAAATTGGTAGTTAGAGCACTATAGCAATCAAGCGACGATTTAAACAACCATTTTTGTAAACACACTAAGGGCACTGTATCTAATTTTTAAATTCATTAATCTCACACATTTTTTTTTTTTACCACATTTATGATCATTCAGTTCGCAGTTTCAACATCAATCTGCTGTTTTTACTTCTATGTCAAACACAAATAACAATCTTCCATGGACTCTACCATAACACTTTACAGTCATCAGGAAAAGTGTTGAGGTGTTCGCCAAATGTACGATGAATTGTGTGATATCCAAGGAATCACTAGAAATCTTTCGTGTTTGTCAAGTGATGCAGCTTACAAACACAATCACATAGATACAAATGGATAGCTATTTGATTCCACAAATATGTGCAAAACAAACAGGAGCAACTTTTTCTTTGTCAAATTCCCTTAGTATATGATGTTGTTGGCCTATGACAAAGTACAGTGACTGATATGTCAAGTGTTGACAAGTCATCTGCTAGAAATCAGTCAGCTGGACAATATTATTGGAGTTCAATGGCACAAAGCAGAAACAAACCCCAATCTCATGGTTCATTGCTGCTTTATAAATCTTGCCATGCATCAATAACACTTTGTTCAAACCACATTTAAGGACAAAATCAGCTGCATTGTCCAATACCAGGTATAACACTGATGACTTGTGAAATCCCTGGATAATCAACACATTGCATCAACTGCATTGCCATAGTGGTTAAAACATGAAAGGAAAAATTTACTCAACTGGAAATATTAATTTCTATACTGGCAATTCTTTATTGAAAAACAAGATGTGTTTGTGAAACACTATGTCCACTTTTGAGCGATTTTGACCCATAAATTTGACCTTTGACCTTGAAGGTTGACCTTGACCTTTCACCACTCAAAATGTGCAGCTCCATGAGATACACATGCATGCCAAATATCAAGTTCCTATCTTCAATATTGCAAAAGTTATGGCCAATGTTAAAGTTGGCGCAAACAGACCAACAGACCAACAGACAGACCAACAGACAGGGCAAAAACAATATGTCCCCCAGTATATACTGGTGGACATAAAAAACAACTAATTATTTTAATAGTCAATTAATGTTGACTAAACCTTTGAAAATGGAAAAGCAACTACAGGCACAATTTGTATTTCATTTTGTAATACACAAAAAAAACAACTGTCATACTTCTAGTACATGTACCTCATCCAAAAGCCAAACTTGAATGCTTGTTAAAAGTGGGTTATTAATACAGACAACCATCTTCATGGCCTTGATATGAGGACAAGTCTCCAGGGGCACTGTCGCAGGTTTGAGCCTCACACGGGTCTTGTACTGACACAGCCTTATGTATAGCCAAATTCTAGTTAAATCTAATGGTACTGATTGCCTTCATGCTAAGAACCAAGCATTAAGTTAACAGGAGGAACAATTACTCGACAGCGCATTAACATTTAATGCTGTTAGTGATTTAGTTGAAGAATTTTTAAACACATCAAATACCATTGTGCAATTTAAAAAAATGATTTTTGAGTCAAACCTTTTTGATTCAATGCGACTGCAAATTCTGTTTCCGATTTCATAAATCATAATGAGCCAATTTAAAGGTAAAAACTCGGCTTACAAATGATTTAAAGTTAGAGATCAAAACACTTTACTCGGCACAAAAAATGTTGTGCACAATAACATTATATGTGGGAAATTATACCTGATTGTAACACTCGTACAACTATGTCACTGAGAGAACTCAATTCCCATTCAGCTATAGCAGATTATTCAGTGCTACATATCTCAATGTTTACACTTAACCATCACAGCCCATAGAGCATTGCTTGAACTGCTTCACAAACATTTATATTGTAGGGAAAACACTCTTGGTCTATTATCTCCAACAATAAAACACACATGTACTCAGTGACTTACCAGGCCACACTCCTGTATTTTGCTTTACTTTTAACACCACACACTGCTGAATTTTCAATATTCTTATTATTGCACTTATAACAACCAGATAGTTGGATTAAACACTGCACACCAAAACATACTCATATACACTTTACAAATTTCGTCTGCTTGTCAATTTTGAACACACATAGGTTTGTTACGTACACAATCTAATTCACTGTACAAATCAATTTCTGCTTTCAGTTGGGTGAAACTTTTTTATTATAATCTCTACCAGCAAATAACCTGACTAAAAATACTAAACTATTCTAAATCATAACTTGATTCAATTCCAGACTTTTTGCATTGTAAAAAGGTCACATGAAAATATATCCTTATTTTAAATCCATGTTCTGCTGCTATAATTAACCAATAAAAACAAACAAACAAAATAATGTAACATGATAACACACATTAATATATTATATCCCTCAGCTTTAAATCCACTCCTGATTTCTCACTCATTGAATTTAACGCAGACAATAATTAAATTTCCCTTCCTGAGGTCCCCAAATTCCTCTGTCCCACATAAACTAGTTCACTGACTACATAGAATATAATTTTCTATAAATAAACTTGCTCCAATAGTTTTGAGGCACCACACAGGATACAAAGGCTGACACAGATTTCACAGCAGTTTACTTCAACCATAAAATTCAATTGACAATAAAAACCAGTAAAACTGTGTGACTGGCCAGTTTAATGAAAGGACTGACCAGCAATATACTTAAACAGAAGCTAATGTGATGGTTTAAATAAAACACACTCAAATTTAAATCAACTTCACTGTGACCTTAAGAAATAATACGCTTAAACCAGTGTTATATAGTTTGATGGATATACTACTGAGGATCAGTGGTGTATGTACATAAAGCTTGCCATAAGATGATTTGCTTGCCTGATAAATAGTAAAGCGATAAAGTGATATTTACTTTGTTCCCTTATCCACAAACAAAAACCACCAAGACAGATATATGGAAAAATCAATTATGCATAGGTACAAATGAAAGCATGTAGATGGTCTGAACCTAGCGGTAGTCTGTTTCAGATAAAACTGGATACGTAATACAACATACAGAACTAGAGCAGAAAACTGAAACTTACAACTTAAAGAACTTCTGCTGTATCATAGTATACGTCAATCATATTCGCTTCAAGGAACTTGGTCTAACATTATCGTATTTTTAATAAAGTCATTCAATGAGTTTATTAATAACAAGACAAATAAAAGGCCCTAGGTCGCTCACCTGAGACCCAAAGTATCCAAACTGTTGTGAAAGTAGATCCATCGCTCACCTGAGACCCAAAGTATCCAAACTGTTGTGAAAGTAGATCCTTTGTATAGCTCACCTGAGACCCAAAGTATCCAAACTGCTGTGAAAGTAGATCCATCGCTCACCTGAGACCCAAAGTATCCAAACTGTTGTGAAAGTAGATCCTTTGTATAGCTCACCTGAGACCCAAAGTATCCAAACTGTTGTGAAAGTAGATCCATCGCTCACCTGAGACCCAAAGTATCCAAACTGTTGTGAAAGTAGATCCATCGCTCACCTGAGACCCAAAGTATCCAAACTGTTGTGAAAGTAGATCCATCGCTCACCTGAGACCCAAAGTATCCAAACTGTTGTGAAAGTAGATCCATCGCTCACCTGAGACCCAAAGTATCCAAACTGTTGTGAAAGTAGATCCATCGCTCACCTGAGACCCAAAGTATCCAAACTGTTGTGAAAGTAGATCCATCGCTCACCTGAGACCCAAAGTATCCAAACTGTTGTGAAAGTAGATCCATCGCTCACCTGAGACCCAAAGTATCCAAACTGTTGTGAAAGTAGATCCATCGCTCACCTGAGACCCAAAGTATCCAAACTGTTGTGAAAGTAGATCCATCGCTCACCTGAGACCCAAAGTATCCAAACTGTTGTGAAAGTAGATCCATCGCTCACCTGAGACCCAAAGTATCCAAACTGTTGTGAAAGTAGATCCATCGCTCACCTGAGACCCAAAGTATCCAAACTGTTGTGAAAGTAGATCCATCGCTCACCTGAGACCCAAAGTATCCAAACTGTTGTGAAAGTAGATCCATCGCTCACCTGAGACCCAAAGTATCCAAACTGTTGTGAAAGTAGATCCATCGCTCACCTGAGACCCAAAGTATCCAAACTGTTGTGAAAGTAGATCCATCGCTCACCTGAGACCCAAAGTATCCAAACTGTTGTGAAAGTAGATCCATCGCTCACCTGAGACCCAAAGTATCCAAACTGTTGTGAAAGTAGATCCATCGCTCACCTGAGACCCAAAGTATCCAAACTGTTGTGAAAGTAGATCCATCGCTCACCTGAGACCCAAAGTATCCAAACTGTTGTGAAAGTAGATCCATCGCTCACCTGAGACCCAAAGTATCCAAACTGTTGTGAAAGTAGATCCATCGCTCACCTGAGACCCAAAGTATCCAAACTGTTGTGAAAGTAGATCCATCGCTCACCTGAGACCCAAAGTATCCAAACTGTTGTGAAAGTAGATCCATCGCTCACCTGAGACCCAAAGTATCCAAACTGTTGTGAAAGTAGATCCATCGCTCACCTGAGACCCAAAGTATCCAAACTGTTGTGAAAGTAGATCCATCGCTCACCTGAGACCCAAAGTATCCAAACTGTTGTGAAAGTAGATCCATCGCTCACCTGAGACCCAAAGTATCCAAACTGTTGTGAAAGTAGATCCATCGCTCACCTGAGACCCAAAGTATCCAAACTGTTGTGAAAGTAGATCCATCGCTCACCTGAGACCCAAAGTATCCAAACTGTTGTGAAAGTAGATCCATCGCTCACCTGAGACCCAAAGTATCCAAACTGTTGTGAAAGTAGATCCATCGCTCACCTGAGACCCAAAGTATCCAAACTGTTGTGAAAGTAGATCCATCGCTCACCTGAGACCCAAAGTATCCAAACTGTTGTGAAAGTAGATCCATCGCTCACCTGAGACCCAAAGTATCCAAACTGTTGTGAAAGTAGATCCATCGCTCACCTGAGACCCAAAGTATCCAAACTGTTGTGAAAGTAGATCCATCGCTCACCTGAGACCCAAAGTATCCAAACTGTTGTGAAAGTAGATCCATCGCTCACCTGAGACCCAAAGTATCCAAACTGTTGTGAAAGTAGATCCATCGCTCACCTGAGACCCAAAGTATCCAAACTGTTGTGAAAGTAGATCCATCGCTCACCTGAGACCCAAAGTATCCAAACTGTTGTGAAAGTAGATCCATCGCTCACCTGAGACCCAAAGTATCCAAACTGTTGTGAAAGTAGATCCATCGCTCACCTGAGACCCAAAGTATCCAAACTGTTGTGAAAGTAGATCCATCGCTCACCTGAGACCCAAAGTATCCAAACTGTTGTGAAAGTAGATCCATCGCTCACCTGAGACCCAAAGTATCCAAACTGTTGTGAAAGTAGATCCATCGCTCACCTGAGACCCAAAGTATCCAAACTGTTGTGAAAGTAGATCCATCGCTCACCTGAGACCCAAAGTATCCAAACTGTTGTGAAAGTAGATCCATCGCTCACCTGAGACCCAAAGTATCCAAACTGTTGTGAAAGTAGATCCATCGCTCACCTGAGACCCAAAGTATCCAAACTGTTGTGAAAGTAGATCCATCGCTCACCTGAGACCCAAAGTATCCAAACTGTTGTGAAAGTAGATCCATCGCTCACCTGAGACCCAAAGTATCCAAACTGTTGTGAAAGTAGATCCATCGCTCACCTGAGACCCAAAGTATCCAAACTGTTGTGAAAGTAGATCCATCGCTCACCTGAGACCCAAAGTATCCAAACTGTTGTGAAAGTAGATCCATCGCTCACCTGAGACCCAAAGTATCCAAACTGTTGTGAAAGTAGATCCATCGCTCACCTGAGACCCAAAGTATCCAAACTGTTGTGAAAGTAGATCCATCGCTCACCTGAGACCCAAAGTATCCAAACTGTTGTGAAAGTAGATCCATCGCTCACCTGAGACCCAAAGTATCCAAACTGTTGTGAAAGTAGATCCATCGCTCACCTGAGACCCAAAGTATCCAAACTGTTGTGAAAGTAGATCCATCGCTCACCTGAGACCCAAAGTATCCAAACTGTTGTGAAAGTAGATCCATCGCTCACCTGAGACCCAAAGTATCCAAACTGTTGTGAAAGTAGATCCATCGCTCACCTGAGACCCAAAGTATCCAAACTGTTGTGAAAGTAGATCCATCGCTCACCTGAGACCCAAAGTATCCAAACTGTTGTGAAAGTAGATCCATCGCTCACCTGAGACCCAAAGTATCCAAACTGTTGTGAAAGTAGATCCATCGCTCACCTGAGACCCAAAGTATCCAAACTGTTGTGAAAGTAGATCCATCGCTCACCTGAGACCCAAAGTATCCAAACTGTTGTGAAAGTAGATCCATCGCTCACCTGAGACCCAAAGTATCCAAACTGTTGTGAAAGTAGATCCATCGCTCACCTGAGACCCAAAGTATCCAAACTGTTGTGAAAGTAGATCCATCGCTCACCTGAGACCCAAAGTATCCAAACTGTTGTGAAAGTAGATCCATCGCTCACCTGAGACCCAAAGTATCCAAACTGTTGTGAAAGTAGATCCATCGCTCACCTGAGACCCAAAGTATCCAAACTGTTGTGAAAGTAGATCCATCGCTCACCTGAGACCCAAAGTATCCAAACTGTTGTGAAAGTAGATCCATCGCTCACCTGAGACCCAAAGTATCCAAACTGTTGTGAAAGTAGATCCATCGCTCACCTGAGACCCAAAGTATCCAAACTGTTGTGAAAGTAGATCCATCGCTCACCTGAGACCCAAAGTATCCAAACTGTTGTGAAAGTAGATCCATCGCTCACCTGAGACCCAAAGTATCCAAACTGTTGTGAAAGTAGATCCATCGCTCACCTGAGACCCAAAGTATCCAAACTGTTGTGAAAGTAGATCCATCGCTCACCTGAGACCCAAAGTATCCAAACTGTTGTGAAAGTAGATCCATCGCTCACCTGAGACCCAAAGTATCCAAACTGTTGTGAAAGTAGATCCATCGCTCACCTGAGACCCAAAGTATCCAAACTGTTGTGAAAGTAGATCCATCGCTCACCTGAGACCCAAAGTATCCAAACTGTTGTGAAAGTAGATCCATCGCTCACCTGAGACCCAAAGTATCCAAACTGTTGTGAAAGTAGATCCATCGCTCACCTGAGACCCAAAGTATCCAAACTGTTGTGAAAGTAGATCCANAAATTTTTTTTTTTTTGAGGCGATTTTGTTTTGAGAATTGGGGAAAAAATATGCATATTTGGCATGGGGAATGGGTCCGACTATCGGACCCGTGAGATAGGCAGAAAAAGGCCTGGATATATATACTCATACCAAGTTTCAATGAAATCCGCCAAAGCACTTCCAAGATATGGCTGCGGACACAAAAGTGCCGGACAGACGGACAGCCGGACGGACAACGCCAAAACAATATCCCTCCGCCTCTGGCGGGGGATAAAAAACAAACAAACACAATGACAGACAGAAATGAAATGAATGCCAAAATGTGATGAGTAAATTCAGTACCATACAATTGTGTAGTAGTGTCGTATCGGGCAATCAATAAACACTCTGGGTTTCTGGCTGATCGTTCAATTTATTATTTTGCTTATATTTGACTGCACATATAATTTTATGGTTACAGAACTTAGCAAAATTGGTAAAGATGAAAAAAAACTCGAGACGTAGCCTCAATAATTATAGTAAATAATGTCAATGTTTTGTATTTAATTTTAAACTGTAAAACAAATACTCCAGTGAAAATCTTAAAAGTTGTAGATACAAATTTAGAAAGTTTAGTGATGATTGGGTACCAAAATTAAGTCCCTTTCCTACATGTAAATAATGTTGTTTTTATTTTATTTTCATAAATGGCAATAACTCCTGTGTTTCTGGTGGGACTTTGTTAACATTTTCATTTCAATACTGATATTATTGTATTCAACAAACTGTACAAAAATGGTGAAGATTGAAGGAAAAATAAAGTCTCAATCCTTTATAATGTTCATTTTTGTATATTTTTGCGAACAAAGGGCAAAAACTCCTAGTCAGACCTTGCTAATCTTATGGTTATAGACAACATGTGCATGACGGGTGATTGAATAAAAATAAAGTCATTATCTTCAATAATGTTCATTTTTGTATTTCTTCTCATACAAAATGTTATAACTCTGGTATGATTAGCCCAAAGTTGTTTATATATTTAACCAAAACAGTCTTCTTATTGTCATATACTAGGGATGGAAACTTAAATGTTATGTTAGCTAGGACTAAGGTTGCACAAACAGTCCACCATCGTGGGCTGTTCCATTGGACAGTGTTGCCACAGCGCTTGCACTTCTTTATAAAACAAGAGATGTGTTTGTCAGAAACACAATGCCCCCTAATGTGCAGCTTTGATTTTTTTTTTACCTTTGACCTTGAAGTTTTGGACAGACAGGCCAAAAAGAATATACCCCCCTTTTTTTTAAAGGGGGCATACAAACTGTCAGAGTGATGTGTGATCTCTGCAAAGTATGTACACATTTTTTTAATTTTTTTCTATGGTGGCGATAATGGTGCTCACAAAGCGTCTTCTTACAGTGTCATCACCTGAAACTCCAGGGTAAAGACTTTACTGTTCACAAGGTTTCACATTAGACTTATAACAAAAACAGCCCCAACACATGGCTGCCATGTTTTTAAATCAACAATCATTTTCAAACTCAGCCCAGATATAACACATTTTTTGAATAGTCTGAGCAAGTTTCACAATGATTGGGTAGAAGATTTTTTAGGGTTCACATGGTTATACTTAAGCCAAATAAGGAAACTGTCCCACTGCATCGTGGCCATGTTTTTCAACAGACACGAACCATATCTTACTTGTCTGAGGAATCATTACAACAACTGTTGTGAGAAAGTTTCACGAAGATTGCTGAAGATTGCGCAAACAATCGACCAATTTTGCTCCCAGGGAATTGATTTGAACAAACTAAGTAGAGGACCACCATACTATGTCACACACCATATATTAAACCCCTAACCCTAGAGGATTTTAAGTTATTTACCCTGGAAGTCGATATAAATCATATGACTGTTGGGCATGGTTAGTTTTCATCACAGGAGCGTGATTTGTATTTGAACAAACTACATGTTAGAATAACAAGAGATGTGTTCGTCAGAAACACAATNGAAAGTAGATCCATCGCTCACCTGAGACCCAAAGTATCCAAACTGCTGTGAAAGTAGATCCATTGTATATTTTCAATGAATAAGGCTCTTCAGTTAAAAAAATGCAGTAATTGCTAGTTTCAGTTTGCACTTAAATCTTGACCGCCTTAAACATACTTCATTCAAAAGTTTTTATCATGATTCTTGACAAGTTGTAAGGCAGTTTGATTCATTATTTAATTTCATACATGGCACAATTGTTCAGGTCCAAATTGGGACATCCATGAAAATTGTAGGGACTTTGTCCTCGTGACATTACAAAACAAAAACAATTTTTCACTTCATTTCGTTATACACAGAACAAACAAGTGACTTACAGTTTTAACCTCAATTCTTGCCAAAACTGACGTAAATGCGTTTAAGAATTGCAAAAATGCAACGTACTGATCAAATGTAAATCGAGTAACAGTGCCGTTTTTATTTTATAACAATGACCAATGGAAAAAAAATAAAATAAAAATGAATGCAACATGTACATGAGTATTGTTTCTGAACATCGGGGGAAAAGAGGATATCCAAATGTGCCATACATGTAAGTAAGAAAATGGGCTGTAAAAAAAAGGAAAAAGTATTTTTACTTTCTTAACCCTTAAAGTGCTGAATTTATTTCAGCTGTATTATATGCCAGTACTGCATTGTTTTATGATAAACAGAAGTTTTATTATAACTTTACTGTGACTGATGTAAAATTGTTAATACATGCATAATCCGCATGAAAATTAAACTATCTCCTGTGTATATGATGACCTTTCAATGGACTGAAAAAAAGAATAATTTCCTATAAATATGTTACCATGGTAATAATAAGAATAATCTAAAATTTCCCCTTTTTATGCATTGCATATTTTTATTCATAAATGAAAGTAAGTCCTTTAAAAATTAAATGTTAATAGTGTAAAAAACACATTTAAACAAGCAAATTTGTAGAATTGATATCCCCCGCAATATATATTTTGTTTAAGGATGGGTGCAAATCGGACGGATGAACATACTACGATACAAAGGGCCATTACTCGGTTATTAACAGACGGTGTACAATGCCATTTGGTGTGCATCATCCTCTTATCCATATATATAGTTATATACTCATACCAAGTTTCAATGAAATCCGCCAAAGCACTTCTAAGATATGGCTCCAGACACAAAAGTGCCTAAAGTAAAAAGCATTTTTTTAAGATACATATGTACAAAGGGCCATAACTCCGTTATTAACAGATGGTGTACAATGCCATTTGGCGTGCATCATCGTCTTATCCATATATACACTCATACCAAGTTTCAATGAAATCCGCCAAAGCACTTCCAAGATATGGCTCCGGACACAAAAGTGCCTATAGTAAAAAGCATTTTTTCAAGATACAAAGGGCCATAACTCCGTTATTAACAGATGGTGTACAATGCCATTTGGCATGCATCATCGTCTTATCCATATATACACTCATACCAAGTTTCAATGAAATCCGCCAAAGCACTTCCAAGATATGGCTCCGGACACAAAAGTGCCTATAGTAAAAAGCATTTTTTCAATATACAAATGGCCATAACTCCGTTATTAACAGATGGTGTACAATGCCATTTGGCATGCATCATCGTCTTATCCATATATATACTCATACCAAGTTTCAATGAAATCCGCCAAAGCACTTCCAAGATATGGCTCCGGACACAAAAGTGCCTATAGTAAAAAGCATTTTTTCAATATACAAATGGCCATAACTCCGTTATTAACAGATGGTGTACAATGCCATTTGGCATGCATCATCGTCTTATCCATATATACACTCATACCAAGTTTCAATGAAATCCGCCAAAGCACTTCCAAGATATGGCTCCGGACACAAAAGTGCCGGACGGACGGACAGACAGCCGGACGGACAACGCCAAAACAATATCCTTCCGCCTCTGGCGGGGGATAAAAAACAAACAAACACAATGACAGACAGAAATGAAATGAATGCCAAAATGTGATGAGTAAATTCAGTACCGTACAATTGTGTACTAGTGTCGTATCGGGCAATCAATAAACACTCTGGGTTTCTGGCTGATCGTTCAACTTATTAATTTGGTTATATTTGACTGCACATATAATTGGTAAAGATGAAAAAAAACTCGAGACGTATTCTTAATAATTATAGTTAATAATGTCAATGTTTTGTATTTAATTGTTAACTGTAAAACAAATACTCCAGTGAAAATCTTAAAAGTTGTAGATACAAATTTATAAAGTTAAGTGATGATTGGGTACCAAAATTAAGTCCCTTTCCTACATGTAAATAATGTTGTTTTTATTTTATTTTCATAAATGGCAATAACTCCTGTGTTTCTGGTGGGACTTTGTTAACATTTTCATTTCAATACTGATATTATTGTATTCAACAAACTGTACAAAAATGGTGAAGATTGAAGGAAAAATAAAGTCTCAATCCTTTATAATGTTCATTTTTGTATATTTTTGCGAACAAAGGGCAAAAACTCCTAGTCAGACCTTGCTAATCTTATGGTTATAGACAACATGTGCATGACGGGTGATTGAATAAAAATAAAGTCATTATCTTCAATAATGTTCATTTTTGTATTTCTTCTCATACAAAATGTTATAACTCTGGTATGATTGGCCCAAAGTTGTTTATATATTTAACCAAAACTGTGTTCTTATTGTCATAAACTAGGGATGGAAACTTAAATGTTATGTTAGCTAGGACTAAGGTTGCACAAACAGTCCACCATTGTGGGCTGTCCCATTGGACAGTGTTGCCACAGCGCTTGCACTTCTTTATAAAACAAGAGATGTGTTTGTCAGAAATGCCCCCTAATATGCCGCTTTGATTAAAAAAAAAAAAATGACCTTTGACCTTGAAGCTTTGGACAGACAGGCCAAAAGAATATACCCCTTTTTTTTAAAAGGGGGCATACAAACGGTCAGAGTGATGTGTGATCTCTGCAAAGTATGTACGCATTTTTTGATTTTCTATGGTGCTCACAAAGCGTCTTCTTACAGTGTCATCACCTGAAACTCCAGGTTAAAGAACTTTACTGTTCACAAGGTTTCACATTAGACTTATAACAAAAACAGCCCCAACACATGGCTGCCATGTTTTGAAAACAACAATCATTTTCAAACTCAGCCCAGATATTACACATTTTTTGAATAGTCGGAGCAAGTTTCACAATGATTGGGTAGAAGATTTTTTAGGGTTCACATGGTTATACTTTAACCAAATAAGGAAACTGTCCCACTGCATGGTGGCCATGTTTTTCAACAGACACGAACCATATCTTACTTGTCTGAGGAATCATTACAACAACTGTTGTGAGCAAGTTTCACGAAGATTGCTGAAGATTGCGCAAACAATCGACCAATTTTGCTCCCAGGGGATTGATTTGAACAAACTAAGTAGAGGACCACCATACCATGTCACACACCATATATAAAACCCCTAGAGGATTTTAAGTTATTTACCCTGGAAGTCGATATAAATCATGTGACTCTTGGGCATGGTAAGTTTTCATCACAGGAGCGTGATTTCTATTTGAACAAACTACATGTAAGAATAACAAGAGATGTGTTCGTCAGAAACACAATGCCCCCTACTGCGCCGCTTTGAAAAAAAAAAGAAAAAAAGACCTTTGACCTTGAAGGATGACCTTTACCTTTCACCACTCAAAATGTGCAGCTCCGTGAGATACACATGCATTTAACTTTTTTTTTAACCTTGAAGAATGACCTTGACCTTTCACCACTCAAAATGTGCAGCTTCATGAGATACACATGCATGCCAAATATCAAGTTGCTTTCTTCAATATTGCAAAAGTTATGACCAACGTTAAAGTTTTCCGACGGACACACAGACTGACAGATGGACGGACAGACTGACAGTTCAACTGCTATATGCCACCCTAACGGGGGCATAAAAACACTATACCAGGTTACACCTCAAATATCAAACCTATGACCTTGCAGTTTCAGAGAAGATTTTAGATATTTATAAAACATTCATTTTTTCTAGGGGTAACCCCTGGGGTTGGCAAATTTTGACACAAGGGGCATGATTTGCATCAACTTAGCAGAGGACCACTTTATTAAGTTACATGCCAAAAACAAACCTGTGGGCCTTGATGTTTCAGTGGAGATTTGTTAAGTTTCCACTACAGTCCAACCTGACAACAGCGGTCAGTCAAGGGATATGGTCAAATTGACCGTTTTTATCAGGTTACCACTTACCAGATGGTTGGTCAGATGGTAGTATTGCTTGGTCGTTTCCCCACCCAGTTGTTTGCACACAGTGTAATGTAATTTAAATTGCTGATATAAATTGAGCATAACATAAATTATTTCTATTGAATAATACAAATTAATATCTTATAAATTGATATAAATTCATACCTTATATTAAACTTCTGAGTTTATCAACAATAATATTGTTGTTAACTCGTGCATCTCGTTCATTCAGTAAATTCAACACTTCGTATTAAGATCATTGGAAGATATTTTTAAACAATGAATGTCACATGTCATTGACGTCGTGGCCAAAATAGTATTAATAGCGCATCGCTGTTATAAACTAAAATACAGCATAACAGTATCTTTCTCTTTCATAGAAAATGACACCAACAACTTTTAACTAGAGTGTAAGCAAGGCAAATGTTGACGCCACACGACGGACAAAAGGCGATTACAAAAGCTCACCATGAGCACATCGTGTAAGATGAGCTAAAAATGTATTTGCATGCAAACATCACACACAATGCATTTTCATTCTAACAACCACAAAAGCATAATTGCTGTCGAACTTGCTTTTTTTTCACATCTTTACAATTCATGTTTTTCACATGTCTGTAAACATCAAAATAATCGATTGTGTTGATAGTGTCAAAATGCCATATTGAAAGTAATGCCCTATTTGAGTCGTGGATTCTTATCAGGGATTTTTCTGCTTCTTAAAGACCGAAAAACGGACCTGATTCCAAAACCCAGTCCAAAACCGAAATTGTAAAAAAAATTAATCCCAATTCGATTTTTTTTTTTTTTAGAAGGAAGTTTCTTATGATTATTACATCTCAATTTTATTTCATAAACATCTCACAAAGAATTTAACTATAAATTCATGTGATTTTGTTATCCTTATTTGAATTTATAGGCTTGATGTGTCAATATTTGTTGATAAAAAAATCCAAATATGATCCATTTTGTCGATAAAAAAATCCCAAATTTGCCATTTTATCGATTTAAAAAATTCCCAATTTGACCAGACTCTTTATCCCAAAATGGCTGGTAAAGCCCTGCTGATTGGCTGTTCCAATGTCAATATTTGCATACTGTAAACACCTCTAAAAAGACATGGCAGGGGAAGTAACTTTCTTTGATTGAGACCGCTATTTGTGAAAAAATGTCAACAGACGCTGTAACATTGAAAACAATAATAAATAAAGGATATTTTGTTACTTAGAATCAATATAAAGGAAGATTTTTTTTTATTTGATAAGAACGTATTGTTCGATGATCTAATTCCGAGCATGTCCTGATGCCGATCATTTTGTTTACATTGAGAACGTGGCCCTCGTGATGACGTCACACGCATGCGCTTCAAGTATTTTATTTCACTGTTAGTATTAATTCAGAAATTATACGTATTTTATTTCACTGTAAGTATTAATTCAGAGATTATTTCTAATTGTTTCCTTAACCGCTGGATTCATGGTCATAGGAGGATAACAAGTTTTTGTCAAATTTGTAATCTGCAAAATGATGCGACTGTGTCAAAACTTTTTACCATAACAAACTGCATTACAATTCACACGCGAACGTTCTATCAAGTGAGTTCACGTGATCTCTATAACCCAACTTAAAAAAGACCCATGACTTGACAAAAACTAGCCATACTTTTAAAAGCTTGAAGCATTCAAGAAGAACTATTCCTTCAATTAACATGTATACTTTCCAGTTCTGATCATATGAATGCAGTTTATGCTATATAATGGTGACAAATACATGGAATAAGGGTCTTAATTGTGTCAAAAGGTGACTGACAAAAAGTGGCTTCAACTCACAAAGTCACAAAAGTTAGTGGCAACAACTTTTGAGCTAGTGGAAACCCTGCTGAAATTAAGACAGACGACACATTATTTTCAATACAGTTACACCCTTGATGAACATGGGGTAAATGGCACACATATCATTTATTAAACGTTTTCATTGGTACAAACATACATGCAAACATCAGGATGACACTCATATATGCAAAAATTAACGCGACAAACACACATTTTACTCACTACCCCACCCACTACACAAAGCAAGTTGATGGAAATGCCCCACACTTTGTTTATTATTAATTTTTACGTTGGATTCTTTTGCGTACATGATGAACAATATAAACGTACATAAACGATCTTTACCGGCAGGAAAAAGCGAATCGAGTCAAATTGAAATATTGGCCTCGTACCGAAAGATATCGAACTGATTTTTGAGTTTAACAATCACAGAAGTGAGACGATCACCATTTTGGATTCTACGTCAGAAAAATTAACGATTTGATTGGCTGATGACTAAGCGGGAACGCACTGACAGAGCGGTGCAATATGCGGCTCACTGTGTGAATTCACTAGTCCCTCTCAGAGCTTGAGATAGTTATGATTTATTCGCAGATTTAAAAATAACCATGAGAATTGTCACCTGCATTTCTATAAGATTTAAACGGTTGTATGGTTCCACTAAACCGACAGAAGCTAATTTTTGGGGCCTATCTAAACTTTTTTTGCGGTTAGAATTTTAAATATTTTTCTTACATTCAAGCACATATGCAAATTTAAAGTTTTACTCCTTATAAAATAAAATGTGTATAGGCCTAGTTGAAACACGTCGTTAAAATATTTAAAGTCGATTAAAACAACTTTGTTTTGATCTTATCATACTCACTTCTCGCGATGGTTTATACGGGTTTGCTTAGTTAATAACAGCTTATGTGAGTGAAGTTGCTGATTAACATCCACATTGGGCCTTTCACCATTTCAAATGCAGTTTAGCGAAGGCTTATTTGTACAAGCTGGACAGTGCCACTCTGACGCAAAATGTTCTACCAACTACGGAACATTTTTTTCAAAAAAGTGCGATGCGTTCGGTTCTTAATCGTTACTTTTTGGCGCAGATTCCCCAGTCCATACATGGAATAAACAAATTTGCGTTGGATGTTTAGTTTGTTTAAAGCTATTTATTTTAGCTCGATTACATCGAAATCCTTAGGCTTATTTGAAACGCTCTCGAGTCCGTTTCCTGGGACTAGAACCAGTACTTGGTGTCTATGGGGGAAACCTTAAGAACGCTCCCACTGTGGGGATCGAACCTATGACCTCCCGATCGCTAGGCGGACACCATATCCACTGCGCCACGGCGACCTTTAAATGTTTGGATGTTTTGTGCAGGTCTTTCCAAATTTATGAATTACGAGAATTCGACTTTTCTATTATGCCGTTAAGTAACTTATATTGTATGTATATTATTCACAACAGTTAAATGCACATGTGTGATATATGCGGTTTGTTCATATATGTACGTTAGAGACGGGTCATTACTAAGACACATGGACTTTGCTTTATATCATGCATGCAAGAAAAGTATCATCTAATATGTTATCTTTACAATCCAATCGAAGAACATGACTGTCTCGCGAGCTCGCCAATACTGACCGTGTGTCTAAGCTGGATATCCAAAAACCGACTTTTTTGACGCAGATTTTAAATGGGCAACGAGTTGATTTCGAATCGAAACCGGACGCAGTGTTCGGAACGAAAATAAATCACTTTTTTTCTAAATGCGTGTTTCGTCATTTCTCGATTATTTGTCATCACATTGTTGTGCCACAAATTATTAACAAAGCCATGCACAAACCACTTGCAATACAAATGTTAGATCTCTTCAAGAGACACAGGCAGCATAACTCCGATAAGCTATTCAAAGATTTCAACCACGATTGTTTCCCTTGGCCTGTTTCGAAATACTTGATCGTGAGTCAAACAATTATTTTCTAATTAATTTTCGTTCCGATTCAAGAAAAAAAGCATTACATATATATACCATTCAGCGTCCATATGGATTGACTATGTCTTAAAATTCTCTGCTACAGTTAAACGACCATGTCCTTAAACGTCAGCGATCGTGTTATCCGTGCCACAACGGTTCCATCTGCGACACGCCAAAACAACATTTATGAAACACGAGCAAAGAACGCGACACAACCTTACTAAACCAAAACATTTGTTTTGATAAAAACATATTCTGAACTCTTCGTAACTCGAATACATTAAAAAGAAAACATAATGCTGTAATTAAACAAAAATAAAATAATACACCGATACCTTGACAGATATAATACACATTTTATGAGTGATATACTGATAGGGCGGACTGCTTAAATCGTGATGCAAATAGCTGCATAATGTCAAGCCTTCGAGGTCGCGCAACGTTTCACTTGCATTACTTAACGTGTATCACGTGATCATCAAGAGTCGCAAAATCGCAAAAGTTGTACAGCTATAATATACAGCAATAAATCAAAGCGCTGATGGCACTGCCGTTGTTTACGGAATCCGGATAGTGCAATCTATAATCTCGCCCTTCTGTCATCAAGGGCGACACACGACACACAAAGCGATACACGATATTTTGCGCGACAGTCGCGCGACGCACGATTTTTTTGTGCGACAGTCGCGGCGACGCACGATATATTTAACACGATATATCGCCCTTGTGTAGGTAGCCCAAAAGGCGATATATCGTGTTAAATTCANTAGTATTATTATTATTATTATTATTATAAGTAGTAGTAGTAGTAGTAGTAGTAGTAGTAGTAGTAGTAGTATTATCATTATTATTAGTATTATTGATGTTGCTGCTGATGATGCGGTTGCTGCTGATGATGCGGTTGCTGATGTTGTTGCTGCTGCTGCTACTGCTGTTGTTGCTGATGCTGTTGCTGCTGCTGTTGCTGATGATGATGTTGATGATGCTGATGCTGATGCTGCTGCTGATGCTACTGCTGCTGCTGCTGCTGCTGATGATGATGTGGTTGTTGTTGATGATGATGATGATGATGATGATGATGATGATGATGATGATGATGATGATGATGATGATGATGATGATGATTATGATGATGATGATGATGATAATACGCTGAGAGTCTGCGTCCATCTTTGATGCACATGCTTGATGACAAAAAAATATCCCGTTTTTGTCTCCCCTGATTTTTTGAAAACGCAAAATATCGAGTATCGCTTCGTTTGTCGTGTGTCGCGGTCTGAAATTAGACCGCGATACACGAGGTTAGGATAAAATGGGCGATATTTGAATAATAAAATATCGTGCGTCGCCGCGACTGTCGCACATAATATCGTGCGTCGCTTCGTGTTTCGTGCGTCGTCCTTTGAACGCGACACACGACACACGAAGCGATACACGATATTTTGCGCGACAGTCGCGGCGACGCAAGATATATTGCGCGACAGTCGCGGCGACGCACGATATATAAAACACTATATATCGCCTTTTGGGCTCGCCGCGACTTTCGCGCAAGATATCGTGCGTCGCCGCGACTGTCGCGCAAAATATCGTGTATCGCTTCGTGTGTCGTGTGTCGCCCTTGATAAAAGAAGGGCGAGATTATAGATGGCACTATCCGGATTCCGTAGTTGTTCGCTCTTTGAATGTGTTTAATATTACAGTCACAGGAAATGAAGTTCGACTTTTCGAAGAAGGCTAATCGAACGGCCACGAAAAATACAAACATTTTACTGTTATTGTCTACAGTGGTAAGATTTTGCTTCTACAAGGTTGAGATTTTGCAAAAGCATCATGGGAGGAAAATGACATTGATTTACAATCTCTCATAATGTTATACAGGATTCACAAAAAGTCCACTTGTGATTAAACAGATGAAGCTTAGTTTTGAATAGTACAGTCATATGCAACATTATTGCAACTGAAAGGGGGGAATCTTAAAAAAAACAGGAAACGACGCAACTGTGTTTAATCAGTTCGATCAACGATGTATTTTTGGGGTTAATAAAAAAGAAGCAAATAATGAAACTATCTATAACACTATATCCATTTATTGAAAAAGCATTCATATAGCAACGTGCATTTATCAACAAAGAAATATGCCTTAATTGCACATTGTAAATACCAATTAACTTAAAAAACAGTGAACAAAATGTCTCTGACAAGAAAATATTATATTAACATAATATTATTTGTAACGATACTTAAAATTGCACATTTGTATGACTGTACTGCTATTATTTCATGTCATTTTCAACGTGTACTTCTTCTACAACTGATTGCCGTACTGCCAAATAAATGTCCCTTATGTAATGAAGTTACAAGTTTCTAGAAAATGTGATTATTGGAAATAATATACACGAGCCAAAATATATAAGGTTCATGAAAATACTGACTTGTTTTCCAAAGCTATTTACCACCATTGCTTACACATTGATTAAAAGATAATATAAACATACAAGTGACGTCATCAACGCTCGGAAAACCAGAAAACTTACAATCTTTAGTAACAGGTCTTTTTTTCACACACATTAAAAAAGGCAGGTGGAACATAAATCTTTGAATGAAAAAAAATGAGAGTCACCCTGAAATTTAAAGTTCCTGCTTCCAAAACAAGGGTACACACATTTGCCAGAGACGGCATACGTCATTTGAGACATTTAGATGTTAGCATATAGAAGAGTTCAAATGAACAAAATTAGGAAATGAGGAAAAGCTTAGAGTAAACTGATTCCCATTCATAAATACATTCATCTCATTTCATGTGTTGCCATAGAAACTACCAAGAGCAGTAAGAAATTGCTAACCTAGCTTGAAATTCCAGTTTAAATGCAATTTTCAATATATATGTACACGACTTGACAATGTGACAGTGGATAATATGGTTATTCATAGTTAAGAAACGAGACGCATAATTAAAATAAATTAAGATCATTTAATCATACAAGTTCAAAGGAAAATAGTATAACCAATGAACAGTGAAGTGAATTTTTAATATTTCACGGACATGAGTCATAGGATATGCTGCACTAAAGTTGTGAGTCTTACCAGCAAATGAACAGTCAAACAATTTTAACCCATTCGGATACTTATATAAGATTTCAGTTCATAAGATTTGTTACGGAAGAAAATGCAAGTTATTCTTCCATGTATATATAACTTTCTATTGGCAAAAAAGTACTTCAAAGTTTGGTGTGTTTTTTTCTAAACATGTTTAGAAACATGTCTAGCTTGACATTCAAATCAGTGCGTTTTGTACCATACATTGCAGTATGTGTAACGTGCGTTTGTTTCATAGTATGACATGAAATACAGTTTTAAACAACTACTACTAAACATAATCATAATTGTAATTACAACATATTTTTGTGCAGATTTTCATCAGAATCCGTTCATATGCAACCATTTTAAAATTATTTGTGCACCAAATTCTTTGAAACGGCAGAATAGGACATTCTACTTTAAAAATAAATGCTTTCTGTGAATGCATAACAGAAACTTTGCGTCTCTTGCAACATTTGTGCGTACTTGGCGCAGAGATAAAAAAATATCACTGATAAAAATAACATGAGACATATTATCCTTAAAAAAAGAGTTTCTGATTTTTCATTGTCAGGTTTTTAAGAATTCTGTCAGGTTCGGAATAAGCGTCAACATCTTCCATAATCTGTCGGGTCTCATTTTCTTCCTAGACAGCGCTGTCACTGAACAGATATAACACCATTTTTAGTTGTTCGCTTGCGAACGACTGAGGTTACTAGACCACGAATTCCGATTTAGAGTGTCTTAGCTNTACAGAAAATGCAATTGCTCACAGTTGATTTCAGAAGACTCGCCCTTCTGTACTTTGCAGATATAAATTCGGTTGAATCTCCAATCTTCCTTTTACGAAGTCGTTCTAATTTCTCATTACTTATTTTATCTCTACAAGACTTATGCCATGATGCAAGATTTTTCAGCAAAGTGTTTCCTATTCCAGTACCATCATCTTATAGCTGAATGTCTATATTAAATGGCAAACAATTAAAATCATTGAAGTGCTCTAGGTTTTCAGACACATAACTATACCCAGCCCCGATGTCTTTTCTCAATGAGTTAGCGGGGCATTGAAGAGGCTGGTTGTTATGTTCTTGACATAAAATACACAATTTCCAGTTAAAATATTGATGTGAAGCACTGGCTTCCATACGATCGTGTTCATTCTGTGAGTTGCTTGCCATTCTTAAAGTAAGTCTTTTTCGATCTGTCCCTACTTTACATATAATATTAGTTTAATATTTTTAATATTACAATAACCCGTGGAAATTTGTAGTGAACCTTTCAACATTGGTTCAATAATTCGTTCGTATAAAGCAATTCAGAATTGACCTTTATTGCTACTTTTCACTGAGTGCACACTATTTATAGTATATTCCGCTAATATTGATCTTCATTTACGTCAGCTTTTACGTCAGATGTACGTCATAGTCATATCCTCTCTTGCTGATAAATATTTTGGATGGTGTGTGTGCTTTTAAATACACAATGTTCCGTCAAAGGATTTAATTCAGAAAGTCCGATACAGTTATAGAGTTTTATTCAAATATCCACGGACAGCTTCACCCCGATCATATGGTAAACACTACAATAAACAAAACAAAAAACCATTATAACA
>VMBQ01006581.1:9275-21896 GCA_007657795.1 Dreissena rostriformis | reverse complement strand
AAAAAAAAAGAAAAAAAAATATTTTTTTTTTTTTTTTTTTTTTTTTGGAAATTAGATACTGTTTATTTTTTGTTATAGGAAAACAATATCACTTGGTTATATAATAAATTAAATAACGATTAAAAAAAAACATGTCATTGATTTCCACATATTTTTCAACACTAATCTTGAAATACATAGTAAACGGTCCAAAAAGGTTTTTGGGACTGCGGAGTAAAGCGCCTATTTCGATCCGAAATATACATGAACAACAAATTTCAGCTTTATACACAATTTAAATATTTTCGACTTGATCATGAACACAACCAGTTATATGGATATCCACAACTAGATATACTGACAAGAGAAACATAATAAATAATTCTCGTAAAATCATAAAACTAAATTAATCACATTCAAAATCAAATCAAATCAAAGTTTATTTATTGCCGGTATGAGATAACATGTATATAACATAAGCTATGTATAGTTTTTGACCGACCTAACAAACAGTAGCAAATTGCAACACATAATTAATACATGGCATACATAAGAAATAGTTATTATAATTAAGCACACTAAACGCACAATTAAAGCAGTATTCCTATAGCAAATTATTAAAATGTAGGCGGAAATATAATATCAGTTCTATACATTAAAAATTAAGGCTGTGTGAAAGTTGCTGATCTTGACCCAATGAAGGGACCTAACCTGCCATAAAAATAAAAGGTGTAAACATGCTGACAGAGAAAAAGGAACACAAAAGTACCACAGAATAAAAAGGGCTTAAAGGAAATTATCACCTCAAATCAGATTTGAAGGGAACTAATCAGCAAATTTCATACAATAAAAGCAGCAAAATACAACACTGATGAGTGAAAAATAAAATATCATTATAAAAGCAAAAAATACAAAACTTATGCTGAAATGATTATCCCGCATGTGTAACTAGCACTGTTTCAGAGCTTCAACATTGCTGACACATTCATGGAGTTGTAATTACGAAATCGCTCACATGCAATTGTAAAATTGCACAAAGATTTGCCTAGGAAATTTGATTATACAACCATATTCAGTTCAGTTTTTCTGCTGTCAACTGATCAACTATTAGAAAATCATCTTACAGTACATGAAGTGAAAGTAGAATACTTTCAAAGAAATGCCATGCACTAAACTTTTCAACGAAATGTTTTTACTGTCATTAAAGAAAAGTTCAACAACAAATGATAAATTGATAAGTGCTTTAGATTTTGACAACTTTCTGGTAAAACACAAAAAAGAAATATACCACGTGACGACGCCAAACAACTCGCGAAAGATACCACGTGACAAGCATGTGTGGCGATTTTTACCCTCACACCGTTTTATTTTACTTCTGTTAATTTTTCTTTTGGTACTTTGTTCCTTTTAGTTAATATATTAATAGCGTCAATAGATTTCCGGTAAGCATTGCCGCGGTTTTATTCATTGTTGAAATATACTCCTAGAAAAGTATCTGTGTGGGTTTTATATATCCATTTGTTTAATAAATGTTTATTGCGTTGATAAAGACCAGAGCCTCATTATTATGCTATATAATTAAGTCAAACCAATATAACGTAGATCTCAACAGTATAACTACGGAAATGTCCGAGTAACGCCGCATGCGCACACAGTATAAAAGCGCGCGTTTCCTCGATGAACAGTCATGTAGCGGATCCGTGGTCTAGTGGTAACACACTGGCTTCACAATCCAGAGATCGCTGGTTCGATCCCCCGCTGCACCTTACCTACTAACTCGTCTTTCGCATGAGACGTTAAACCGAGGTGCAGTGTACTAGGTGCTATACACCGGGCACTAAAAGACCCAGGGTCACCCCTGGAACGGGGTGTCTCCTGTATCTTGCACTATCCCCCGTAACGAACTTACACGTCTTTTTGGGGGCGATGGCCATATGGTATACAATCCCGGTGCACTCGATAAAAAAAATAAATGAACAGTCAGTTCTGCTCCCGCATTCGTCGAGTTATCATCGCTCAAATAGGTAATTAAATTATATTATTAACAGGCATTAGGGACTTTGGGCACATAGAGACTGGCTATCCTCTTCAAACGTTCTGAGAGCCTTGAAGTTGGATTCCTACCCCTCAGCAGCCCGGGTCGCTAATAGTTGATATATAAGACGCATACCTTCATACACACACACACTATAAGGCTCCATACCTAGGGTATCGAGTCACACGGACACAGAGTGATTTCGACGTGTTCCGAGATATAGGTCTCCATACACAGTCTGAGACATAGGTCTCCATACATAGTCTCGAGACATAGGTCTCAAAACATAGTCTCGAGGCATAGGTCTCCATACATAGTCTCAAGGCATAGGGATCCATACATAGTTCGAGACATAGGTCTCCATACATAGTCTCGAGGCATAGGTCTCCATACATAGTCTCGAGGCATAGGTCTCCATACGTAGTCCGAGACACATGTGTCCATACATAGCTCCAAGGCATACATAGTGAGTGCTCGAGGTCATATGATTATAGCATTGATTATACTTAATTTACTGTTTCAAACCAATCATTGTATTAAAAGCTAATCATAAAGCAAGGTAGCTTAAGGAAAATTATATACTATTATATTGTGTTGTGTATTATTGTCTGAGCCATACTTAAGACCCGAAGCACGGGCGACGACACGTTACAAAATTGGCGGCAGCGTGGTGGGAAAGCAGGATATCAGACCGTTATCCAGTACTCACAGAAACAGTATGGCATCAGGCGGAGACCGAGAGCTCGATGCATTGTATGAGGAGCTAGAGCAACTTCGATTGCAAAACCAAATACTGAGACTAGAAAGTGAGATCTCCGGGCTACAGCTAGAAATGGATTACATGGACACAGGGTCGACAGATCCCAAAAGACTGTCTCGAGGTGCAGGTGCGAAACAAGAGGCATCAAGCCCATGTTTCCCGGAACATATTCGAGCGCCAGACCCGAGGTGTGTTGAAGATACCCCGAAGTATGTGACCAAAAGACGGACTACATCGCGATCCCATGCGGAAACCCCGAGTAAGGAGCGCACAGCTATAATGAGACCTGCGACGTATGATGGTTCCGGGTCCTGGTCCGATTATAAAGCGCATTTCGATGCATGTGTAGAGTTGAATAGATGGACTGAAAAAGAGAAGGGACTGTACCTTGCAGTATCGTTGAGAGGTCAGGCCCAGGGTGTATTTGGGAATTTGTCCAGACACTGCAATGACTATACAGAACTTGTGATAGCGTTGCAAGAAAGGTTTCAGTCACCCTATCAAACAGAATTGTACCGGTTGCAGCTTCGAGAACGAAAACAGCGTGCATCGAAAACCTTGTCGAAAATGGCCCAGGACATTAGAAGGCTGAGAAATTTGGCTTATCCAACTGCCCCAGCCGATGTAAGAGAAACTCTTGCAAAAGAGCAGTTTCTGGATTCATTACATAGCGTAGAATTGAGGATACGCACCAAACAGGCAAGACCATCGAGTCTGAATGATGCTGTGCGTCATGCAGTCGAAATGGTGGCCTACTACAAAGAAGCTGAGCAAAAGCACTTTGCCTCAAGTCATGTGCTGGCAACAAGTACTGCAGAGGGCGATATACAGAGCAAACAACAGGACGACCTCAAGTCCCTGCAGTTTGCAATACAACAATTACAAAACGAGTTCCGTGAGTGGAAACGACAAAGTAATAGTGCCCCGAGGTCATTTCAACCTAGGAATACGGGCTCAGATAGACCACGGAATAACTTCCGAACACCTTGATGGAACCCTAGGCGCACTGAGGTTCACAGGTATACTAACAGCCAAAGGTCAAATACGAATAAGACACATACAAAGAACCAAAGTAGAGGTGACACGGGTGGTGAATTCAAGAAATCCACTTTCAACGGGGCCGGCTTATTCTTCGTAGCAGCACAGACTAATGGTTATGCTGTAAGCTGTCTGATAGACACAGGGGCTACACTTTCGTTGATGTCAACAGAGACATGGAGTTTGATTTGTGGAACGTGTTCTCACCTCACATATTTTGACAAGGACATATTCGCGGCATGTGGCACGCCGCTTACTATCAAAGGTCAAACCACAGTAGACCTACGAATTAATGGAAAAACCTACCCGATCATGACGATACTAGCGGACATTGATGGAAAAATCATGTTAGGTCTTGACTTTTTCAAGCAGTATCAGTGTCATATTGACTTGGCGTCAGAGCAAATAAGTATCAATGGAGACAGGTGTTCTATCAAAAGCAAAGTAGCTCCAGGATGCGCGGGTAGCAATACGGCGTCGTATGATTTCAAGATAGAGCACAGAGCACGTCGGTTGTATGGAAATGCTGATGATCTAAATTGGAGGCAATTTAGACAATGCGGTGAAAATTGTCCTGACACGAGAGAGGCGAAACCAACAGTGAATATCACCGAACAGAGGAAACAACAGGATACTGATTTAATATTAGATATTGTCTCAGATCAGAACGCTGACGCAGATGTTTCACGTCTGAAGCAGTGGATCCTGGATAATGCACGTCCTAAGTATACTGACGTTGCAGGATGCAGTCATTTCCTCAAGATACTACTAAACCAATGGGAGCGTCTCGAAGTCAGAGATGGCTTAGTGGTACGAAGATGGGATGTTCTAGGGACCGAAACTGTGTATTGGCAGGTCATCGTCCCATTGAAACAAAAGCGAGTGGTGTTGAAACACATGCATGGTATCAAGGCATCAGGACATCTTGGTATAGAGAAAACTTTTGAAAAGATAGGACAACGATATTACTGGCCTGGATTACGACATGATGTGAAGAACTATGTAAACAGTTGTGCCGTTTGTACTGAACGCAAGGGTCCTGCTCGATCACAAAGGACGACAATGGTGAAAGCGAACACTACCCCGGGTACTAGAACCTCGTTTGCAGTATGCAAAGAGGATGTTCCGGTGACGGTTAATTTCCAAAACCATATTATGACGTGTTCTTTAAAGAGAATTACATGCAAAGGTTGCGGAATGACCTTCAAGAAGGCCGCATATCTGAAAAGACATTATGCAAGAACAGGGGCCTTACAGGGCATGATGAAGTCACTCAGAAAAGTGACAAGGGATGTTGTGCTGACACTGCCATTGCTTGTTTGGGTGAAGTTGGTGATAAAGAAGATCACGGTGATAGTGACTGGGATTCAGATCCGAGGTCAATGTGGAAGTGGAAGGATGTTCCACAGACGAAGCTAGTGACCTCGAGTTAGGTAGAACAATCCGGAAGAGGACGGCTCCCACTTTAATTCCAGCGCCGGTGAAGCGAGCTAAAGGTTCGGAGTCCGAACGCCCTGGAACCAGTTGGCCAGTCATAAACCTTGATGAACAGCATGGAGGTGTTGATAAGGTAGAGACTGTGAAGAGGTTGTGCAGTAGCGGCGTTCGAGCGGATGAAAACCGAAGGTAGATATGCGAGAGAATGCCGTTTAAGTCGACTGTGTCACCCAAATGGATCAGAGCACCCAGGAGGAAGTTGTCGTTGATGAAAAGGAGACACAGACACCAGCCACAGTCCAAGTGCTAAACGAATGTCAGTGCAACAAATTGCACATGTGCAATTTCTGTGGCATATATTTTGAGGATATAGCAATGTACTTCATCCACCAGGGTTGCCATACCAATGGAGAACCCTGGAGGTGTAATGTGTGCGGACACACATGTAATGACAGACAGTCATTCTTTATCCATGTCACAATGCGACACATTGCTTAGAATGTTATATATGATTGTCTTATTTTTTTGCAAATCGTCACTTAGGTAAAGTGATGATTGAACTGTATTAGGGTTTATAGGATGTTCATTTGTTAATAATTGTTGTTCGTTTAATTGATGTGCCTTGTTAACTTGTTTAAAATAAATAAATAAGCGGGACGATTAAAATCGGAGGCGTGGGTAATGTGGCGATTTTTACCCTCACACCGTTTTATTTTACTTATGTTAATCTTTCTTTTGGTTCTTTGTTCCTTTTAGTTAATATATAAATAGCGTCCATAGATTTTCGGTAAGTATTGCCGCGGTTTTATTCATTATTGAAATATACACCTAGAAAAGTATCTGTGTGTGTTGTTTTTTATCCATTTGTTTAATAAATGTTTATTGCGTTGATAAAGNATCGCTACGACTAAAATACAGACAATAAATAATACACGTTTTTATTGCACAACAAAACTACGTACAACAAGAAACTGAAAATAGCACACAAAATAACTATCAAATATTGAGTATTGATCAAAAGTCTTTCTCATGACTACATACACTAAACAGCCTGTATTTAGCCAGCTTTAGTTGTTAATACGAATTATTTTTTGTTGATTTAAATCCATCTAAATTTACACTTGACTTCTTTCTGTGGCGATTTTTACCCGAACACCGTTTTTACTTTCCTTTTGTTTCTTTGAGTACATTGTTTCTTCTAGTTAATATATTAATAGCGTCCATAGATTTCCGGTAAGCATGGCCGAGGTTTAATTTATTATTGAAATATACACCTAGAAAAGTATCTGTGTGTGTTGTTCGTATATCCATTTGTTTTATAAATGTTTATTGCGTTGATAAAGACCGGAGCCTCATTATTATGCTATATAATTAAGTCAAACCACTATTACGTAGATCTCAACAGTATCACTATGGTAATGTCCGAGTAACGCCGCATGAACAGAATGTATAAAAGCGCGCGTTTCCTCTATGAACAGTCAGTGGGCAGGTCGGGCTACAATAACCTCGTGAAGAGGCCAGTAGGACCTGTAAATAAACTCTGAAACAAAAAAAAATGAACAGTCAGTTCTGCTCCCGCATTCGTCGAGTTAACATCGCGAAAATAGGTAATTAAATGATATTATTAGCAAGACATTAGGGACTTTGGGCACATAGAGACTGGCTATCCTCTTCAAACGTTCTGAGAGCCTTGAAGCTGGATNGAAATTTAAAGGTGTACATTTTTTGATGAAACAGAAAAGGCTGAATATTTGTAATGTTATTAAGCATAAAAATCTTCAAACATTACCCATTTCTGCTTTACGGGGCTCATATAGGCGTGAAGTAATGAAGAATGTGTTGGAATACCCTTAAAAAAATAAACTTGAAATGGTTGTCAGTCAGTCTTAGATCAATGAATTAAAGTAAAAATATGGATATGTAGAAATTTACATAATATAATCTTTTTGAAATAAGAATTATGTTAATAAATTATTTTATTTTATTCACTAACATAAATATTGGAAAGTCAAAAGTCTCCCTAAATAAAAACAGCCAGACTTAATTAAGGACCTTAGTCAGTCTGACAAATTTTTGTAACTCTGATTAAATGTCTGTCAATGTAAATTTCGGAAATGTTTTCCAGTAAATGTTCAATGTCAGGCAACATTTTCAGCATCTTCTTGAAGTCTGAATAAAACTGCATCTTCTTAAAGTCTGAAAACTGATGTTGATGTATCATCTTTACAGGATTTCAGAGACGTGTTCTGTTCAAACTCTGCGAGTTAAGTGCAGAAATACAGTCTTTGAAAAGAATAAAAAGTGTACGACAAGTCGGGACTGTTGAAGAAGAGGACTTTTTCCAGGCAGATTCTATTGATGAGTTCAATCTGNTTTCAAAATGCACAGCACGTACATGTAGATGAATGAAACATTAAAATAAAAGTGCAGAAGAAGTTGTACTAGAAAATAAACGACATAATATTTGTATTAAAATGCAAATAATTGTCAAATGTACGCATCGGCGTAAACTTGTTCTTAACAAAAAATGAAAGAAAGAATATTGTATTGATGCTATCATATGAAGATTTATAATTTGTTTATTATAACATTCCCTTTTAATATTCATGTTAGGATTGCGAGGATAAAATGTTGAAAGAAAATCGTTTATAGTTTCTAAAACGCCCCGGTGTTATATGACATAACTACTGCCGTAAAGAAAATCATTGCAAAACAAACGAGCAACCTACCTGTGACATGCCCGATGGTGGCGAGCAGGGCCCCGGTCTTAAGGTATTGTAGAGCAGACATGGCACTTCCGGTCTGCCACGTGGCACTAACACTGAGGATGAAAACATTGAAACTAATTAATAATATCGATTGTAACTCTATCTTCATAAAACATGCGCCGGCATTGAAATCACGTGTTTCATAAATTTTGCTGATATAGTTTCTCGTTCTTTATACTTTAGAGTAAAAGTGTATTTGCTTGAATATGAGTTTCGTTGATTTGACAAACCATTAAGGATACTACATATATGTATTTGATGTCATTAAAATTTGAAATTTGTGAGTAAGATTTTTTTTTAATTAACGAAATTTAAAAGTACACGAAAACAAACTACATATCTGAAACACACACATACTTTAAATATGCATAGCATACATTTTTACGACTAATATGTTCAAATTGTTAAGAAAAATATACAGCACTTTAACGAATTATATAATACACCTTAGCGACTAAAATTATACAAGTNAAAATAATAATAATAATAATAATAATAATAATAATAATAATAATAATAATAATAATAATAATAATAATAATAATAATAATAATAATAAATCTTCGTCGAAAACCCGATCAGTTGGGGTAAATTTGACCTACTTTGGTTCGAAATTTAAATAGTTTCCCCTGAAAGGTCACAGGGGCAGGTCAGTACATAAGGTATTCGTGAAGAATCAGCGATGACCTGTAAATAAACCTTGACTTACACACATATGAACAGTCAGTTCTGCTCCCGCATTCGTCAAGTTAACATCGCTCGAATAGGTAATTAAATTATATTATTAACAGACATTAGGGACTTTGGGCACATAGAGACTGGCTATCCTCTTCAAACGTTCTGAGAGCATTGAAGTTGGATTCCTACCCCTCAGCAGCCCGGGTCGCTAATCGTTGATATATAAGACACATACCTTCATACAAACACTATAAGGCTCCATACCTAGTGTATCGAGTCACACAGACACAGAGTCATTTCGACGTGTTCCGAGACACAGGTCTCCATACACAGTCTGAGACATAGGTCTCCATACATAGTCTCGAGACATAGGCTCCATACATAGTCTCGAAGCATAGGTCTCCATACATAGTTCGAGACATAGGTCTCAATACATAGTCTCGAGGCATAGGTCTCACTACATAGTCTCGAGGCATAGGTCTCCATACGTAGTCCGAGACACATGTCTCCATACATAGCTCCAAGACATACATAGTGAGTGCTCGAGGTCATATGATTATAGCATTGATTATACTTAATTTACTGTTTCAAACCAATCATTGTATTAATAGCTAATCATAAAGCAAGGTAGCTTAAGGAAAATTATATACTATTATATTGTGTTGTGTATTATTGTCTGAGCCATACTTAAGATCCGAAGCACGGGCGACGACATGTTACATATGCACTACTTTTAATTACGTAAAGTATACCTCCGCGAACTATTTCTCGGCGCGGATGCAGGTTGAGTGTAAACAATTGTATCTCAAAGAAAATATTAATTCGATAAAACAGTTTGCATTCAATTCTCGATTTTTTTTGTAAACTATTGTATCTCAAAGCAAATACTAAACAAATTCAACAGTGTGTCTTCAATCCTCAATTTTTTTTAAGTGATATGGTGAACGGTTGTAGTATGCATACCGACTTAGTTTTAACTTAGTTCTATGTTTATTTTATACTTTTAAAGTATAACCACCGCCGAAAATCTAGTGCAATCATAAAATGATAGACCAGGAGTATGACATCTGAATCTATCAATTCTCTTAAAATGAATATACACATGGGCGAATTATGTCGTTTTTTCTTACAGCCAGTTTATAAAACCCCGATAATGGCTGCCTGAATGTTACATTCTCTTAACTAGGGCGAAATATCCATTGATCGTCAACAAAATAACTTTACGATCTGGTCTCTGTGAAAACCGGGGCTGAATGCATGTGCGTTAAGTGTCGTTCCAGATTAGCCTGTGTATTCCGCACCGAGCTATCATGGACCTTCAGGGACAACACTCTCCGCCTAATCTGGATTTTCGTTCACATGAGACTTCCGTTCAACAAAAAAATCAATACAAGCGGAAAGTATCGACACTGGCACGACACTTTACGCACATGCATTACGCTCGGTTTACCAAGCGACTGGATCATATAGTTTAAAGTCACTGTAATACACCTGTATTTTTTCGATGAACGATTAATGTTTTATTTATGTAGATAAATGAATCCGATGAACTATATTACATTGTCTGTCTGCGCGAAGCGGAAATGTCAGCATGTCAAGATACATAGTTTCTTGGAATAAAGTTATCTCGTCGTGTGTTTGCTTAAACCTAGCTGTATGTAGGTAGAGTCATTTAACTCCATTACGATTATTGTACAAATAGGAATGTACTACACCGTTGACAACATAATATGTTGCGTGAAATGTCTTACATGGGCCATCAATTTTAAGTTTACAATTATTTGTGTTTCGGAATACTTGAATAGTATGTATTTTTTGTTGTGTTGATTAAATTGACTATCGCATTGTAAAAAAAAACGATCACTAATAAATTCAGGCAATGAAGTAAAATTCTTGATGAAAATCCCTAAAAAGCCATAACCGTGTAGAGTAATAATAATGATTTGAAGCTTTAAGAGTGACTACGTACCTGGTTTTGTAAATTGTCGAGTTTGATCTTCGATCTCTTTTTGCAACACTCACCTTATTCCTTATAATTTATATTCGCTTCACACAAGCAAAACATAATGGTGCCAATATATGTGAATGTAGTTCAAAGTCGTTACAACGTTATAGTGCGGACAAACAAAATTTGAATTCTTTAGTATCAAACACAAAAATAGTGATTAACTACCTTATGCAAAAATAATAGACAGAAAGCAAAAGTCAATGTGCAAATCCCCAAACAACAAGTTCAGCATTTGAGTTTCGTTGAGTTCACATATTATTATTGGTTGAGGCCTAACGCCGAATCGAATATTTTATGTTTTTTACTGTCAAGTAACGTATATCGCCAACAACATTAAAACATTAAAGTGAATACTGCTAAGATCGACGCCTATGTCTTACCAGAATGACATCGCAACAATTGCATTCATTTGTACTCGTGTATTTTTTATCGAACGGATGGAGGACAAAACTGTATCCGTCGGATTAATGAACTTAATTGTCACGGTCCAAGGCATTGATTTTACACCCACACAAACTGGATGGCAATGCTATGAGAAAACAGGAGAACAAGCAACTGGCGAGAATTATACTCCGCCAATCGGAGGCATTAAACAAAAATATAATATTGTGTATGTCATAATATAGAGAAATATTTTATAATACGTAGAATATTTAGATAAACGTGATTATTTTTGATAACTCTTTAATTTGCGCTTGCTTCAATACATGTCCCGCATTATAAACGCAAGATGCATGCGTTTGCATTAACAGGTAGGAGTACTATTTCGTCAAAATAATAAGAAAAAGTGTTGAACACCGACTTCATTTGTAACCATAGTGTGACTACCATGTTTTATTGTTGTTGAAAGGATACGTTTCGTCACTTAGACACATATATCTTCACATTCCATAATAAGAGGTGTTTTATTTTCACGGACGAAAGAAAACGAATCACCTGTGATAATTAATTATTCTGTTGTGACTGCTTCGTACTGGAAAACCTTATATTTTCTCATATTAACGAGGCAAAATAACGGATAATTAGATACACACACTGGAAAAAAAAACAACAATGAAATGCGTTATAGTATACAAAGTGTGAGAAAAATCATACCATGCCACAATTATGATCTTGAAATAAATACTGTTGATAATCTTTAACGACTTAGGTATTTTGTCGTTGTTATACTTAACACGTTACAAGATACCCAGTATGTCAAATGGACATTCTTATAGCTTGAATATACAAATTTGACCTAATTGCTTCGTTAGCAAACGGAAAATGATAGACTGGTCGTAACTTTTGCGTATGCATTACATTTGGACAAACGTTTATCGAAGAATGATAATGCGACCTCTCCTTAACAATATAAATATCAAGGCGAGGTTAGAAAACCGTCTCGTATCTGCCAAAAAACAGCGCCATCCTGGGCATTTGAAAGTTGTGTTCGCATTTTCTCTTTCTTATCAAAAACGATTGAAAACGATGAACGCAAGTAACCATTACACGATTTTCAATTTTCAGTTTCTGACGTAGTATAAAGAAAACAGATATGTTTCGAATTTCAACAGAATTTCAACAGAATTGATCGAACATATACATTGCAGCGGCCAAACACTAGGTAAATTTTGACATACACGACCTGGTTTAAATTCATAATTTCATAAAATAAATTGAACACGCATTTCTCCTTCTATAACGTGCTTAACACTACTGACGGAACATGTGTTTAGTTTTATTGTATTGACTGTAGTAGAAATTGTTTAGATTAAAAGAAGGCTGTTCAAATGATACAAACTTGTACAGCTTTCCACAATGATACGATCCGCCACTCGTTATGTATTAAGGTTTGATACACTACAATGAACTAGAATGATTTTATTAACTTATTATTATAAAATTGGTTCACCTACTACATTTCATATATATATATATA
>VMBQ01006580.1:14868-54274 GCA_007657795.1 Dreissena rostriformis | reverse complement strand
GCGTAATTTGGCAGATTGGTGTAGAACTGGAATTTGTCGTCTTTGTCTTTAATATTTTCCAGTCTCAACTGCTTGGATTTTAGAAGTCTGTTCTCTTCTTCCAAGTCAGTCAAACGGGAGTCTATACAAGGTGTAAGCTTATCATCCTTGGAATTGTTTGACTTGATATAGTTATGATCAGTAGCCAGGACCGCATCAGGATACGACAGGGTCCTCTGCACTTTAGGTCGGCCTATGGTTTCACAGAGAATGGATTGGGGCTCTAGCTTCCTTTTCTTTCCTCGAGGTGGTGTTTTTACGCAAACTCCTAAAACATAATCACAAATTACAAAAGAAATCAAAGACAAAAGTCAAAGTAAATGAATTTAGTTGTATAGTATATGTTACAAACATACATCACCATACTCAATGAACAAAAGTCTATGTAAATCAATTCAGTCATCTACATTGTAGGTAACAAAGATAAGCCAGCATATAGTTTGATATTGTTGGTGCACGAGAATACTGTCAACATACTTGATATGTTTAAGTAAACTACTGTGTTTTAAGTAACTGTAAATTTGGTTTGTGTTTCAAACATCAGGCCTTTCCATATTTCCACTTTCTAAATACATATAAATTTGTAAATTCATTACTTTTTACCCATAGATAAAAATGATGTTATTTTCTATTGCTCTTTAATAATCATGAAACATGTAAACCACTGCCCCAAATAATCTTGCAACTATTGAAAAAGCATATTTAAATGGTTTATTAGCCTATCACATACCTGCAGATAGGGACCGCTTAGTTTCACGACTCTTGGTGGTGCTTCTGGGAAAAATGCTGGGGACAAAGGCGGGACTCTGGGGATTCTTAGATCTGTTCCCTAAAAAAGAAATTCTCAATTATACCAAACGGGTTGCAAAATAATTAATTGCATAACATTTTTAACAATAATAAATAATATCCTAGGGGGGATAATATTTAATGTAGCCAAAATATGCTTATGATATAAAATTACAGCTAGAATAGGACATATTATGTCCAACCAACGTGATGGCATATTAAAATTATGCAGAAATGAATATTCAGAATTAAACAATGGGACACGGATGTAAGGTGTAAAGATGTACTTTACATTAAAATACATTATGTATAATTTACAACATATATCGGAAATGTATAAATGTAAACTTGGCCAAAAATGTGCTCGGTTGTTTTCACTAAAATAGTAGCAGAGACAAAATGTGTACCTCCAACAAAATGAGCAGAGCACACAAAAGAATGTGCCTTTGGAGCGAAAGGTACTGTCTTCCCGTTCTCGTCAATGACGTCACGTCTTATCCTGTCAAGCCATATAGTTTTTTGTTTATCATCCTTTGGGATGGAGTAAAACGACAGGTTCATGCCTTTTCTCTTGCATCGCCCTCGCGAATTTGTGCAGCCTGGCACGCAACAGTAGGCCCCAACTGTTCCTTTGTAGCCCCCTGCAATCCGTGGTGAGCGGGTGATGGGAGGAGGAGGATCCATTGGATATCTTAAAATAGAAATTGTTAAAATGGACCAGTAATCATTTAAAATCTAGTTCAGAAAAAGGATGTTCAATAACCTATAAGACAGCATTGTAGTATTTTAAAACAACTTAACAAGTCTAAAAAAATTAGTTCACTGAGTCTGAGTACGTTTTCACCAATTTTAAACTGATCAACAGTATACAAAAACAATATTGTCTTCTTTTGACACAGACACACATAATATTTAAAATAATTGCAAATGCTATTTTTTATGTTTGAGCATTTGAAAACTGTGTTTTGTTGTATTGTATTCAACTAGATGAACGTTTTCAATTTACCCCACCCACTAAGCATAATGTTGAATTCCGAAATTACAATTTCGTCTTTAATTGAAACAGCACACTAATTGCAATAATATTTAGATATAAGTACACAATAAACATTTGAATGTTATTAATTAATAGATTATTATCATAAATATGATACCACTTACCAAGTACGCAGTGTTTCTCTGTTTCTTTTGTCCAAATAATAATTCGCGAGACCGGAAACCGGAAGTCACCNAACTTATCATAATGACATTTATTATTGTATAAGATCAAAGTAAATCATGTAGATATTGGCGGATTTCAGAGTTGCTTATCTATTGAAGCAAATTAATACACCTTGTTTCGAATGTTCAGGCCATCAATCGGATTTTGGTTAGTCCGACGTAAATCGAACATATTTCAAATTACTTGGTAGGTGTTTTTCAATTAAGACTGGGTGGTATTATAGCATTGATTTAAAGTTGCTTGTGGAAGTTGCTTAACCTGACACATGTGAATCAATTTTATTTAAGACTAGAGGTCGGACAGAAAAGACTCTTTCTATGATTAGAAAAAATTGTCGTTACTAGGTCGTCAAAAATGGTTCACATATTTTTACCTATATACAAACAAAAAAGCCTAAGTAGAAAGCTCGAGTATACAATTGTCGTTTCGTTAAAGAATTACAATTAAATTATTGCATAGAAAGCTCTACTTAACCAATATCGCTTCGACAAAGAATTAAAATTGAAGTATGGCAAAATGTACAATAATTATTTCGGTCCGTCATGGACTATAGGCTTGCCGCCGTCTGCTCGTCAGTCAGTCAGTCTGTCCGTTCGCAAAAATGTGATAACTTAAGAAAACCTTAAGATGCATCTTGAGATTGGACATATATTTAAACAATGCAAAACATAATTCTTTTACATATTCGAAAACATGACAGCCGATTTGATTATGACACGTTTTACGTGAACAGATAACGGGCAAAGTGAAGGTTATGCAAATCTTTTATTGTTATACATGTACACCTTTTATTGATAGGATTTGAACCAACGTTTGACTTTTGTTCACAACACACCCTACTGTTTATGTATGCATCGTTGCTAAAATATTCAAGATTTTATTGTTATTGAAATGTTTCATAAGTGCAATAATTTTGAAGTATGATGAAGTGAAGTTTTTTTTATTCAGATATGCTCTTTCGAATATTACGGATGCTAGGTTATTCAAGGAGAAAAAAATGTATTGGACATGCATGTAATTAGTCGCATCATGCGAAAATGGGTCTTATGCCATATGCGGCGAACGTAGCTCTTCAGACGAGCCTGCACAATCGCTGTCAGTTATAAAGTCACGAAATGTTTCGTGGTCCCATTGGAGAACAGGGTAGCTCTTTAACAGCCTATGCGTGTAGATGCATTGAGTAATAATGCTCGATCTTAAGACTTGTACTTAAAGAAGCGATCAGTTGTTGTTTTTTTCGTGTGATTGTTCGTTTGTTAGACCCAACTTATTCCATCTTACGGGTACTTAATATACATTTAGTGATACAAATACGTCTTTAAATGTCAAAAATTGTATGAAATGACACATGTTCAGGTAATAAATACTTTGTGTATGATTTAAAGCACCTTCCACCAATGTTTTGTCTATTTTAAGACGCTGTGTGGTCATGTGACCTCGACTTCCTGTTTTCATCTGACCGCGCATCCATCAGTAACATCATCAGCCAATCAAATGTGACGGTACAACAGAACCATACATTCTACGTCGTTCCTACACCGCGGCCTCCGATTGGTGGATGGTCACATGACACGGTCCTGCACGTGGCGTTTGTTTATATGGTGGCAGGGTTGGTCATCCTCGCGGTTCGGTATTCCTCGGTGTTTTGGTTCACAAACAAAGCACTCAGCGCCATATTTGCGAGTCAGCTGCTCTTTCTGGCGGTGGAGGCAATGTTTGCCCACTGTGGTGTGGAAATATTGTACAAACTGGCTGTGAACTATAAAAAGTATGAGGAAAATGTCAGCATTATATTGGGNGGCCTCCAATTGTTGGATGGTCACATGACACGGTCCTGCACGTGGCGTTTGTTTATATGGTGGCAGGGTTGGTCATCCTCGCGGCTCGATATTCCTCGGTGTTTTGGTTCACAAACAAAACATTCAGCGCCATATTTGCTAGTCAGCTGCTCTTTTTGGCGGTGGAGGCAATGTTTGCCCACTGTGGTGTAGAAATATTGTACAAACTGGCTGTGAACTATAAAACGTATGAGGAAAATGTCAACATTATATTGGGATCAGGTGTGATTATATTCTTATACATACTCAGTGGAATAGTATTAATAGCGTCCACTTATTTTGTTTATTCCTATGGCGCAAAATATTTCAAAGAGAAGTTTAAAACAATCGATCAACGCCATCACCTAGACGCGTACCGGAAACAGACAGTAATTGTCAACGGAAGTTGTCAAGACTATCAGACACACACTGCCGCGGTAGTCTCTCTCGTATTACTGGGGTTGTTCAGGGGCCCGGTACTTTATGACCTCGTGACCCTTTACCGGTTAACACAATACGGTCTCGTTCTTACGTGCGTCGTGTTTGACGTCTGCTGCATGGTCTACTGGATAAGCCTGTGGACGGTGTTGACTCTTAAACAGCAGTGGCAATTCCGGATCTTGGACTATGTGCCGCTTAATGACCCTGTATACATGATATCAAATGAGAACCTCGTGAAAAACGCCTACATTCATGGTTCGATAGAGTTGCACATGCAGGCGCCTAGGAAACGGCCGAGCTCACTTCCGAGTGACCTCACGACGAGCGCAAATGTGGCTACGGCGAAGCGAACTCTTCCTAAGATGAACGAGAAAGGTTTGAGCTCTCACCTCCGCCTTTAGCGGAAAGTCCCGGTGCCATTGAAAACTCGCGGCGTAAAGGATCCACGCACTCGCTAGACAGGCGCATCGGTCGCGTAGAAACGGAAACCAGCGCGTGACGTTCCACAATACCGTAAAGCGTTCTACGTCTACCGATAGTGAATTGTACGCGAAAAAACCGTGACAAGAGAATTAACATTTCAGTGGACGTTCACGGCCGCCAGTGGTCACGCGAGAGGTGTCTGACACCGCTTGAGCTTGCGGTTTTGAAATCTCGAATGCCGGGTTACAGGCACCCTACTGGGACCGCAAGCCCTCTGGAGACGCCATTAAACAACTCTCTTAATGCGAAGCAGTGTTCCTATTAATCTTGGTAATGGAAGTGATTACAGCAGCGATAGGTCAAGGTCGCGACCTTCTCCGGACAGCAGTATTGAGTACAATGACCTGACAATAAAGAACGATTATGCTCTTGGCGCAAGAGACAACTTTAGGTCTTCCAATAGGAAAACGCAAACCAACAATTCGTTGCGCGTCAAAAATAGCCCCAGTGACGTAAGTAGTTTGACTCAAACATCGCCAGTAAAAGACGCATATCAAACATAACTAAATGAAGTAAACGCCAGAAGTAATAACCGCCTCAGTCCCAGAGCGATGGAATATATGGACGGTAAAAGTCTTGTGCGGAGGGATTCAGCGAACTTTTCTCTGACGTCATCACAGGAAACAGCGTCCAACGATTCAGACCAAGCCCAGCAGGCGACTTGTGGTCAAGTATGAAATGGCGCTTGGTTTAAACCACTTGCCTGTTTTCGTGCATGGTGTTTGATTGACCATTTACATACGTTTATATATAACATTGTTAATGCTCTTTGTTATCCTTCGAAATCTGTTAATTAACTATTCACCATTCACCATTTCCTATTCGATTTGGGTAAAATTGTGTTTTGCTTCGTTCATTCATGTGTCTATTTCTTTCGTAAATAATTCATTTCTGCGACCAAGGAAGTATTTAGTATTTTAAATTGGGGTGAAAAAAGCATGACGACGGTTTTCAAAAAAACAACAAAAAAACTGATACTCTTCATCCATGATAAATCACAAATTAATCATCTATTAATCATCAAGTAATCACAAATTAATCATCAGTAACTAAATCGATTTATTTACGTAAGATATTCATGTATGAACTTCCAAAATTCACTATGGCATTTAAACACTATCCAACCATACCATTCGATATGGAAGCATTCAAAACGGANCGACGGTTTTCAAAAAAAAAAAAATGATACTCTTCATCCATGATAAATCATCAATTAATGTATGAACTGCTAAAATTCACTAAGGCATTTTGACACTATCCAACCATACCATTCGATATGGAAGCATTCAAAACGGACAAGGATGCAAAGGTAGTGTGTTATATGGCTACAAGCACACACTCCATAACAACGAATCAAAATCTGATCCAATAAGTGAATGGATGCATGTTATCATTCAACTTCGTTCTCTGTCGCTCAATTAACGATTTGTATAAATGCATTATTCGCAATGTCGTTTTTATTCGTATGCGTTTGAATTTCGTTTTATATCCATCTGCATTTTTTCGTTAATCCTTTTATTTCGTTGATTTGTTTCTTAATAATTTGAAGCTTTCGTTATGTCTGTCGTTGTTTAATTTGTATGTTTTTTTTTTTCGTTTACGTATTTACGGTTGTTGTATATTGTCAGATATTATTTTTATTGTGATACACGTTTGAATGCTAAATTTGAAATATACTTGAGAAGTGTGGACGGAATGCGCATGCGTGATTGATGTTTTAATTCGCCCGGTATCTGCTTCCTTTAAAATCATCTTCCCATTCTTAACAGTTAATCTCATCATTGATTTCAAAATTACAAAAATAATGTGTCCAAGCGCATGTTATTTTTACAATCAGCCCAGGATTTCCTTATAAAAAATTTATAATATACATTTAAGCATCGGCCCATGGTCAGCATATGCTTCAATTTTAGCCTCGTTCTGGAAAAGCGGGAAATAATTCATGTGCGTTAAGTGTCGTTCCAGATAAGGTTGTGCAGTCCGAACCAATAGATGTTAATCACATTAACAAAGAGATGTAAGTCACGTGCACAGACAGACTTTTGGCACTTTCACAGAGAGACATAAATCACGTTCACACAGAGACGCAAGTCACGTTCACAAAGAGACGTAAGTAACGCTCACAAAGAGACGTAAGTCACGCTAACAGAGAGACGTAAGTCACGTTCACAAAGAGACGTAAGTCACGTTCACAAAGAGACGCAAGTCTTGTTCACAAAGAGACGCAAGTCACGTTCACAAACAGACGTAAGTCAGGTTCACAAAGAGACGTAAGTCACGTTCAAAAAGAGACGCAAGTCACGTTCAGAGAGATATGAAAGTCATGTTCTCAAAGAGACGTTAGTTACGTTCACAAAGAGACATGCATCACGTTCATAAAGAGACGAAAGTCACGTTCACAAACAGACGTAAGTCAGGTTCACAAAGAGACGTTAGTCACGTTCACAAAGAGACGCAAGTCACGTTCACAGAGATACGAAAGTCACGTTCCCAAAGAGACATAAACCACGTTTACAAAGAGACGTAAGTCACGTTCACAAAGATACGCAAGTCAGTTCACAAAGAAACGCAAGTCACGTTCACAAAGAGACGTAAATTACGTTCATTAAGACACATAAGTCACGTTCACAAAGAGAAGTAGGTCACGTTCACAAAGACACAAAAGTCACGTTCATATAGAGAGGTAAGGGACGTTAACAGAGAGACGTAAATTACTTTTGCAGAGCGACGTAGATTAAGTTCACAGAAACGTATTTACGTATACAGAGAGAGAGACGTAGTTAACGTCCAAAGAAAAGGACGTAAGTGACGTTCACAGAAAGAAGTAAATCACGCCCATAGAGAGAAATACGTACCTAAAGAGAGAGACATACGTGACGTTTATACAGAGACGAACATAACCTTCACATAGAGACGAAAGTCACATACACCGAGAGACAAAGGTCACGTTCACAGAGAGACGTTATTTATGTTCACAAAGAGAGACATACGTCCTTGTTATAAACTGTCAAACGTCACGTTCAGAGATACATAAGGCATGTTCGTAGAGATACGTAATTCACGTTCACAGAGAGACGTATATCACGTTCAAAGAGAGACAAAATTCACGTTCACATAGAGAGACGTAAAGCACGTTAAAGACAAGACGTAAAACACGTTTACAACGAGAGACATAAGTCACTGTTATAGAGTGTCATACGTCACGTTAACAGATAATTCAAGTTTACGAAGAGACATAAGACATGTTCACAAAGAGACGAAAGTCACGTTCAAACAGAGACACGAGGCATATTCAAAGACAGACGAACGTCACGTTAATAGAGGCATAAGGCACGTTCACAGAGAGAGACTAAAGATTCGTTCATGGAGAGACGAAAATCATGTTTACAGAGACACTAAAGTCACGTACACACACAGAGACGTAGTTCAAGTTCACACAGAGAGACGTATGTCACGTTCGAAGAATGGCGTAAGGCATGTTCATAGAGATACGTAAGTTACGTTCATAGAGAGACGTAAGTCACGTTCATAGAGAAACTTTAATCACGTTCAAAGAGAGACAAAAGTCATGCTCAAATAGATATAGGTAAGGCACGTTAAAGACAAGACGTAAATCGCATCCATAGAGAGACGTAAGTCACGGCCTTGGAAAGACGTTAAACACATTCACAGATAAATACGTAAGGCCCGTTATCATAGAGCCATTCTTGGCATCAAGGAGAGAGAATGCAAAGTTCATAGAGCGAGCGACGTAAGTCACGTTTAACAAGAAATATCTTTAAAAAAGATATACGGCGTTGATTGTGGTCGGTGTTTATGAGCGATCAAAAGATATATCTGTGAGATCAAAAATAGCGAATGTCTTTTTCTGCGCAGTTCTTATCTGCATCACACGCAAATAAATTATGGGGTGTTGCACCAGATTTCGTGGCTTATTTCGCTTTATTTGATATTATTACTAAGATATCTATATTAACAGAATAGAAAAACACAAGAAGCATGAAAATAAATGAAAGCATATAGGTCAGCCGGCAACACTCGAATCTTATTTGATTCCATTATTAATAACATCGTGAATCATCGTGCTCATGCTTTATAAATTGGTCAAAATGGATAAATATTTCTAATTAAATAATTCAAAATTGGTCCTTATCATGCAATTGTTAAAAACACATAAGAATCTATGATTAACATACCATTAATATATCGCCGAATATCTTTATTTAGTATCTTTCTGATCAAAATAAATTCAAGCGCAAATAGTTTACACGATAACGTTTATATAACGAAGTCTGTAACTGACCGCAAACTGACCTTGATACTTTGCGGGTTGGAATGCAATGCATTTAAGAGAAGTAACAATTCCACTGCTGGAACGACGGCTTGTTTAAAGCTTTTTATATTTACATGTTTAACGGTCAATTTCAAAAACAATTTTAAATATGTTCGTCAAAGCGTATATAAGGTTACTGAACAACAATACTTATANAATCTGTTTGTAGATTGCACGTTTTCTTCTGCGAAAAGTTTCAGGCCCACCGGCGGGAAATTTTATATTCGAATTGATTGGTCGCTTACAAAGGTCATGCTAAGGTGAAAAGCTGGCGTATACAGCTAACGCCAAAAAATAGACGTAAGTAACGTTCACAGAGACAGACGTAAGGTAAGTTCGTGGGGAGGCGTAAACCACGTTTACAGACAGACGTTAGTCACGTAAACAGAAAATGAAGTAATGCACGCTCATACAGAAACATTAGTCACGTTCATAGAGAGGCTCAAGTTAAAATCATAGAAAGAGGTGACAGACGTATGGCACGTTTATAGAAAGCCGTAGTTCACTTTCAGAAAGATACGTAAGGCGCCTTCATATAGAGACGTAAGTCACGGTCACATAGAGAGATATAGTCCACGCTCATAGAGAGCCGTTAGTCACGATCACAGAGAGACGCTAGTCGCGTTCCCAAACGCAAGGTCCTTCACAGAGATACGTAAGTCACGTTCTTAGAGAGACGTAACGCACGTTCAGAGAGAGAGGAAGTCACGTTCACAGTTAGACATAAGTCATGTTCAAAGAACGCACGAATACTAAGAGTCTTGGGTCACGTTCACAGAGATACGTAAAGCACGTTTGCAGATATATGTAAAGCACGTTCGCAGATATACATGAAGCACGTTCGCAGATATACATAAAGCACGTTCGCAGATATACGTAAGTCACGGTTCCATATAGACGTAAGTCAAGTTCGCACACATTGACATAAGACACGCCCACAGATAGACGTTAGTCACAGTACCATATAGACGTAAGTCAAGTTCGCACACATTTACATAAAGCACGTCCACAGATATACGTAAGTCATGGTACCATATAGACGTAAGTCACGTTCTCACTAATTGACATAAGGCACGTCCACAGATNACGTACGCAGATATACGTAAGTCACGGTTCCATATAGACGTAATTCAAGTTCGCACACATTTACATAAGACACGTCCACAGATAGACGTTAGTCACGGTACCATATAGACGTAAGTCAAGTTCGCACACATTTACATAAAGAACGTCCACAGATATACGTAAGTCATGGTACCATATAGACGTAAGTCACGTTCTCACTAATTAACATAAGGCACGTCCACAGATAGACGTTATTGACTCTAACAGAGGTACGTAAGTAACGTTCATAGAGAGATACATAACGCACGTTCATAGACAAACATTAGTCACGTTCAATACGAGACTAAAGTAAATTCACATCAGTTTTGTCGCCTTTATTTTGACAAATATTTCGTTATAATATGAAAAGAGTATATATATTATCATCACATAATAATCCTCTTTTAATCTGAATATGTCACTTTGAAATCATTCTGATTAATAACTGGACGTGTATCAGTGTTTGAATAAGACCGTGTGCCGTTGATTATTCAACAATAGGATATATATATTGTCAACTTTGCATGTGAATTGACAACATTACAATAATGCGAAGATATTAAAACTTGTAATCGGGCAATGCAAGTCTAATGTGAAAATGCTATATTATAAGTATGGGTCAGAACAAGATTCGCCTTTTAAATTCACACCAAAATGAACCCGTTCAAGTTGTTTTTGATAGCGTCTTGTAGGCGATTTCCTCAACACATATCGTCATGTCAGTAGGCACGCAGTGTTTATACTGCCAAGGTAGAAACGCATCAAAGAAGCCTACTGTTAATTGCTTCACCAAATTGGCAAATCGATACCTTCCACGCAATGATACAAAAAAGGTTGATTGTAGTCCATTTGGCATCAGATTCAGTTGATTGCCAATTTGAGCGCGGTTTACGAAGACATAATTTATTAATCAGCGTAGAATTAAACAACACTTGCGAGGCTGCGTGGTTGATTTCTTTTTGTTGGTTCAAAGCCAGAAAGTCGTATCTGATATAGATTTCTATGACAGTATAAGCTTTCTGGCTTAATCAGTTGGTCCCTTTCTGTTGTCCATTTTCGGAATTTGAATGGCTTCCAACAAACACTCGGTCAACGCTTTAGTTAGGCATTGAAACACAGTTATTAGTTTCCACTAACCCGGCCGTCTTATATTTGGTGCCGACCCTAATAGTTTTGGTATTCCATGTTGAGCTTTTGATCAGTATCACTACATTCGATCATATTAACGAAAACAAATTAAAAAATAAAGAAAACATTTGGAGCATTTCAAACGTTGCAAAATTTAATTGTCAATGTGTGTTACAGTTACTTGTAAATAATTTAATGTAATGTATATATTGTTACATTCAATAATTATGTATGTTGTAAAATATTGCAATGTCTTTCTTATTGAAGACAGTTTTCAGTGAAATTAGTGCCTTGTCCCCGTTTAAATTTCATTGAATTATTCGTCGTGGACTTCGGCTTTAAGATTTGATACACACGAAGGAACATATCGTGCTTGGAAAGTGAGACAAGTGGTCATAGTGATGACTTATTATATGGGATACCAAAGGGGTCGAAACTGTAACTTCTGCTGCAGCAGAAACAAAATGCTGATCGTGCAGCATTTAAATGCTGTTTGAGCAGCAAACTGCTGCTCGAGCAGCATTGTTTTCTGCTGCGGCATAAGTTAAAGTTTCCACCCCTTTGGTATCCCATATTATTAATCAGATACAAAATATTCACGCATTCACACATGACTGTAAAAACGCTGAAATATTATACTAAAATGACAAGTAAACAATTATTTGTTGTATATACAAGTAAAGAAAAAGTAATCCGTAGATATCATTATTTCTACTCTAAATTTTACCCAAAGGACTTTTTTTGGATTATGCAACCGGAAGACAGGGAAGAGAGCGATATACTAGTATCTCGCGATCTCACAATCTCGAACTAGGATCGAGCTAAACTGAAGCGTTGTCCATCGCTTCATTTGTGAACCCAGCACTGAATGGGCTATTATAAGAAGAAGATTGCTTATAACATGTATCGTTTTTAACTCATTCGCTTCAAAGTAATGATCCCGGCTTTTCGCGAGTGCTATGGCTCAGAGGAATAGACCTAGCTGCAGCTGAAGTGTGGGCACTCGGGTGAAGTAGTACCTCCTGCCATGTTTCTTATTTTTTTTTTACAAGTTTGATACAACTAAATCATAATAAACAGTTCTTCAGAGCTAACAAAAACACACAAAAAAGCTTCATTTCAATACAGGTTTTGTTAAATATCTTCGCGATTAAAATTGGAACAATATTTTTCGATGCGGTTAAAATAATCGGAATTGTGTTCTCGTTGTTTAAGATGATGTATACACCGCAAAGTGTGTTCGTCCTCTATATGAAGATAAGCGGGTATCATGGTACAATATTTTTTTAACACTGACAAACGAGTATTTCATCTTTCTCCGTGAAAACCATGAGCATTTATCTAGAAATATGACACACAATTGAAGAAATTGCTTGAACATTTACCAAATTGAAACAAAGTTCCTGACGTTTTTTTCCATGCAAAATCGGTAGCTTTCATGAGATAATACGCATCGTGTCGGTGGTGCAGTTTTGAGAACATAAATATGTCTACCTTGTTATCATTGACAGCACATCGTTCTCTTGTTTTTGATGTTTTTGTCTCACTTTTTGTCAAAGAGCAATGTACGAGGTATACTTGGCATCATGCATGAATCTGTAACGATTTGTGTTTGCTTCAGCGAGGCATTGTGCACGAGATTATCGGGCTGTTATGTAAGAGCTTGAGATATGTTGGAATGTTGAGGTAAACTGCATGTTAAGAACTGACGAATGTATCACCATACCTGCGCAGTACAACCCATGTGTAACTTGAGTATGCAACGTAGAGTAATTGAAACAGACCACTGATGAAATTAATATTCATATACCCCAATCATTTTTTTGTAAATTTATACGCATGTTCGAATTTAAGAACAGTAATATTGTGTACACAATATTATGATTATGAACATTTAATGCTAAAATTATTATAATATCAAATAACCCTTTCATAAAAAAATGCTATTTTTTCCTGTAATGCGTGACGATCGTAAATTAACTTTGGATTGAATGTTATTATTTTGTAAGTTGTATATGGTGCTTTGCATTTCCTACATGTTTTAAATTGTATGTTGATCTTAAACAGGTAACGGTAACTGTTCACTTACTGTTTCCATTTATTGTTAGTTCAAACGGAAATATATTGTTTAAATTACTTGTGAATTCATTTTCGTAAAATCTGATCTCAAAATTTTATTTTATTTCATTTTTTGCAGTCAACCGCCTCGCAGACGCTTATCCCAAAAGAAAGTCAAAGAAATTAGCGGTTACATTCTACTATGAACCAGCTTGAGGAGGAACTATTGGTCTGGTTCCCGTCATATTTTACGCTGAAAACGCGGATAACATAGTGTCAGGAGCAGAAAATTTCTGACAAAAGGAACTATATATTGCATATGAAGGCATAACCATTTAACTGTGTGTCTCTTTGACGTGTAGGGTTATTGTACTTATAAATTTAACCAACATACATATGTTTATGTAGAAGTATAGGTGCAAACCAACACCTCTTATCGTTATGCGATGTTGCCTTTAGCATGACTTGTAATGCAGTATGCATGTTAGTCAATCTAAACTCATAAACTGTACAATGATTTGTAATTTTGATATGTATAACTGTAAAATGTAATTCATTTTTAAACGGACGAAACACGTACAATTCACACATGTCATGACATACTGTGAAGGACTGCACAAGAGTCGATGAAGAAACAAATGCGAAGTAATAAAACTCCAGACTACATACACACCAACAATAACAAAAAAGAACAACAACAACACGATATGTAATTAAAATTTATACAATATTCGTGTAGCTGTTCTCATTTTTTATTTTCGATTAATAAATGACTTCCTAAATGAGTGGAATTCGGATGCATTACACTCAATCATGTAGACACTATTTTGCTTCCTAACCCTTTGCATGCTGGGAAATTTGTCGTCTGCTAAAATGTTGTCTTCTAAATTTCTAAAATTAGCATTTTCTTAGATGATTTTTTTCAAAGAATACTATCAGAATAGCAAATAGTTTGGATCCTGATGAGACGCCACGTTCTGTGGCGTCTCATCTGGATCCAAACTGTTTGCAAAGGCCTTCAAAATTTGTTGCTTCTTAAGCTTTAGCTAATTGTGGCGTATGTGTTGTCATGCATAGTCTTTGTTGAATTGACTGTTGTCAATGAAGTGTTCTTTGTGTCTTAAAATGAGGAAACTAATCAATTTATCTTCTCCAAAAAAAAGCAAGGACAGGTTGATTTATTCAGTTTTTAAATAAGATTTAATTGCCTTAGCCACTTATATCACTCAAATCACCTCATAGCGTTGTCACGTGTCTACAAAGACTGCTGTCTCAGCGTTGCAAGAGTTACGTCAGGTACTTTTGATGTTAAATCAAGTCGTTCAGACGCTTGAGGAACAGGAAAATATTATAAACATGCATACAATAAGACTGACTAAGAATTTTGTCAAGAGCATTAGTTCCAAGTAGCAATTAAATGAATTTCTTCCCAATCCCTTATTCACCAAACAATTCTTAGACTTAAGAATATTCTTTAAATAAAAATATCCAGTGATTCCATTTATTTTGAGTAAAACTTGCCTTTAACCACTGCTTATTGCATATTTCTTTATTGTCAACATTTTTGTTTCTTACATAGGCACCATTGGTAATCTGTAAATGTTCAAAGTCAGAATTGTTTCATTTTTCTTTGATCTAAGTAATTTCTTTATTATTCATAAGTTTTAGAATGGCTTTGTGAATACGGGCCCTGATTTAAGTATTTTCAGAATTGCACGTCGTTTGCCTTTCTTTGAATATGTCAAGTCACGTAAACATAGTGAGTTCATTTAAACATACAGGGAATGTGCACATAATTTGTTTGCCAAGTAATGGCTTAGATTTTCAGGTCATGCAACTACCATGTATGCAACGAAGAGAAAAGTGAATACATCTGATGAGATAAGTTATATGCAATAACGTTTAAGGGTGAAATTGTGTTTTGNTTTCTTTATCAATGTCATGAAGAAAACAAAAAGTCTGTCTACAAATCCGAACATCATGAAAATGAAACTGCTGGCGGTTTCGTTCTCGTTCTTTACGTTTGTGCTTCAAAGCATTTGTCAATGGCCCCTGTTGTCTGTGCGTAATCAAGTGGGCTTTTATAACTAAATCCAATTCATCACGAGTGAGTTCATGGCAGTATTGTCTAAAAGAGATTGCTTGTTGAAAGTCAATAACATCGCTGCACGGTTTGTTATGAAATGACGAACAGCCACATGTTAGAATTTTGAATTTGTTTTGCTTTTCTTGTTCCTTTAAATCAAACAAGGAATTCTCAATAGGGACAGACACTCCATCTGTCTCATTTTGCACAGATAATTCTGTTTCTGAACAGTCAGACTCATAGTTAATGTCTTCATCAGAATCTGAAGCGGGCACATTTTCATTAAGTTCTAATACAGTCAAGTTACCATTACCGGATCAGTAGCGTAATAAAGTTGTTCTGGTGAAAAGAAATAAATGTTTTGAGACTTCTTTTACACCAGTTTGATAAAAGATTACCTTTGCTTACTGTTTCAACGCATAGTCTCATTTCTTAACGCAGACAAAATGATTTTGTGATACCTTTTTTTCGCCTCAGAATTCATGCATTAACGGATCAGTTGTAGCCATAACGGATCACGTTATCGAAACCACTCAGGAGGGCATCGAACACGCTTTTTGAACGGTCGAAACATGAACTGTGTTGTTTACAATGACCAAGTTACATTGCCAGTTATATATTTTTATATATTTTTTTTTTAATAATTGTTTTCTATATGTGATCTTGTATCAACACTTTACGCATGGTGTTCATGTGTGAATTATCTGTTGAAAATCCTATAAAATAGATCGAAAAGATATGGGCATCTTATAAACCATGTGAATTGTTTGAATCATATCTAATCATCGATATTCAACATGGAACATAAATAAAACATTAGGATTGAGATCATTTATTGATAGAATCAACAATATTTGCATATATTGTTATATAATATATTATCAATACGCATATAATCACGCGTGATCCGCTATTGCCCTAATTCTTTATTTCATTTAAGGCGTTAAATCTTAAACACTAATCAAAACTGAAATGGACTTTTGCAGGCAGAAAAACTACTAAATGGCCTTTAAATTAATGCGCAAACTTCTTACTTTCCAACAGATTTATAGCATGTGGCCGCGAATAATCTTCAACCTCGATTTGGAAACCAGACGGAAGTCAACAAAGTCGTAAATACATGTCAGCAAAACATAACGAAATGTTTGACAAAGAGTAGCTCCGATTACAACTCAATCAATGCGTTTTAAAGAACAGGCCTTGAAGATGCTGTGTGCAAAATATCATCTAAAAATGTCAACTAATTATCGCGATACGCAGTCTTGAACATCAAAGTGATCCGCTATGGGTAATGATCCGGTAATGGTAACTTGACTGTACCATGTATGCAACGAAGAGAAAAGTGAATACATCTGATGAGACAAGTTATTTGCAATAACGTTTATGTAAAATACTTGTTTTCGACTGGGGCGTTCGAATTTACCAGCCTTTTTTTAACAAAACCTCGCATTGCATGGTGCTAGCCAAATCTCTATATATCTGGTGTTTAAATTACGCACTGCGGTTTCATTTTCAGAATAAGCAATTGAATTTCAGATTTATGTATGACCTTGTTTTAATGGTTAAATTACTGAATTGTATTTTTAATGTCGCGAATTACAGACTGATTAAGTATATTTACCCGCCAAGCTCAAATTATTCAATTGAAATTTACGGATTGAAAACGACTCGTTGACTGCGGATAGACATTTTAACTCAGTTAAAGTGTTTCATTGTGTACTTAGTCACACAGTTAGCGATGAAAGCCCTTTTGTTTAAATAACTCTTAAAGTATCAGAGAAGCCGTGAGGATAATCAATACATAAATGTATCCGGACGCCAACCGACTGGTTAGGGTTGAGTAAACAATGAAAATCAATGAAATCATCATTTTAACAAAGTATTTTACAGACAAAGGTGATTCAATATCTTAGGTGCAAATTATTTTTTTGTGTTGCTCATAATTGTCTGTTCAAAACATACACAAGACAATAAACCAAATTATGTAAAGTTAGGATGTTTTTACTGGCGCATAATCGTGATAAATAGAAATACCTTACAATAATACCGTAAACTAATACAGGATGTTCTTTGAAGTTTCGAAGTATGGGTAATTTGAGCAGGTACATGTTCTGCGATTATGCATGAACTAGTCTCACATATTTAACACAATTGAAGTTAAAAGACAAGTTAAGTAGACAGTGGAAATATTTTTGTAAATAGTATAATGGGCAGATTATAAGTCCTTCAATAAAGTGTGACTTAAAAATGTATGCTTTGTGTTATGTTAATATCAAAATAGTTGTGCAATATGCCGGGATTGAGCTTTTCGTCTTGTAATCGATCCTTCCAAACTAAATGCTGCACATCGTAAATTGTTTCACATCGTCCTTTTAATATTGCAAACTGCTATAAAACTGGCTCAACATTTCGCTCCCCATAACCATGTTTACTCATTCCTTGTGCTGATCGTGCACGCTAACGCCCATCTCATCATGATAGTTTTATTGCGCCCTTAGACTTATTCTGTCGTTTCTTTTAAAAAGAAAATATATCATACCTATTTTACTAAGACATGTGTCATGCGAAAATGGGTCTAATGTCATATGCTATCAGAGTAGCTGCAGACCAACCTGCGCATTCGCAAAGTCTGACCAGAAACTACCCTGTCCGCTATAAAGTCACGCAAGGTTTTGTGGTCTCATTAGCGGACAGGGTAGCTCCTGACCAGATTGCGCGGATGCGTGGGCTGGTCAGGAGCTACGCTGGCCGCTTATCAATACGATCAATTTACGCATGCCGCGGCTCATGTGTTACTCTGCTCATATTTTGTTCCCTGTTCTTACCAATCTTAACTTTCTCAAGACAGTTACATGAACACGAAAACGTTGCCTTGAAAATGAAACTAGGTTTTTAAACACGATTGGCCTTCCTTTTTATTTCCTAGTTGGATATATCACTTGATTTTCAGAGAGTGATTTGTTTATTGACACATGTATGTTTATGGGTATAAAATGATGTCTTTAAATCTCTACAGAACGCTCTATATACGGATCAAATAAAGCATACAAAAAGGTTACGTAATAAACTGATCCATATCATTCATGTCATTGTTATACTTAAAAACATTTGTGAGAACAAGTGTTCTGCCGATATTCATTGAAATGATGATACCAATTTATTATAAAAATGTACGCTGTGCGCTTGAAGCTGTGATAACTGAATAAAACTGTCGGTTACGACACTCTTACAGACCAACAAATCTTACTATATATTTCGGCCACTGCCGCCCACTGATCTTTAATCACTGATATATTTCGGCCACTGATCTATAATCACTGATATATTTCGGCCACTGATCTATAATCACTGATATATTTCGGCCACTGATCTATAATCACTGATATATTTCGACCACTGATCTATAATCACTGATATATTTCGGCCACTGATCTATAATCACTGCTTCATTTTTATATATATATTTCGGCCACTGATCTATAATCACTGCTTCATTCTTATATATATATATTTCGGCCACTGATCTATAATCACCGATATATTTCGGCCACTGATCTATAATCACTGATATATTTCGGCCACTGATCTATAATCACTGCTTCATTCTTTCGCTTGAGATAATGTAAGATCAAAGTCCTAATGATGGACAGGAACATAATGTAAGATCAAAGTCCTAATGATGGACAGGAACATAATGTACCTTTCCGTCTTGTGACCGAACCGTGCTTCACCGTCCTGACAGAGACAAGTGAAGTGTAAAGCGATACGCGCGTGATAGTGAAATATACTATTACGGTAATTGAAATAATGAACTCAATAATCAATGAATAACTCTTCTAAATCGTTTCCTTGTATTAGATTGTTTTGATTAATCATACTTGTATTACTAAAAAAAATATATATTTTTGCTTTACATTTTTTCGAGTAACACGATTACAATTTTGTATGTCATCGAGATTATTGTAATACTGACTAACCAGACTAGCCGAAATCAAGCTAAAATACAGATACAATATGGTGTGTAAACAGTTTTGTTTCAGTTATGAAACATCAACAGGGAAAACCATTCGCAGTCATGTTATGGATATGGTGTCCGCCTTGTGGGTTAAAGGTCCTGAGTTAGAGTCAAGACAATTCCAAATACTACACCTGTTTCTGTACATGAAACGGACACGCATGAGTCAATCTGCATGCAGAATGCCATTGTTTTCGGTGTGATAGAGCTTTAATAAAAAGGTTAAACTCAACCCGGTCCTTGTCATTCGTCGGATATCCTATCATTTCATATTCCATACTGGAGCGTAAATTGCTGCAACGGTAACACACCGTATGCCTTTGGTTCGGAGAAACCTTCCATTAGAACGGAAACGCAGTTCTGCGATATGTCTGACCTCGGTTCCTTGACGGAAACCCGTGTGTCCGATATGGTAACCCGGATCCCTTGGTGGAGACCCGTATGTCCGATATGTGTGACCCGGGTGCCTTGACGTAGACCCGTATGTCTGATATGTGTGACCGGGCCCCTTGNATTTTAAGTGAAAGCAATCTTTATTTGATTGTTATTTTCACCTGTATGTAACTCCTGTTTAGTTTTCAATACTTACATATTCGTGTTATTCATTTTATCCGCCGATCAACAAATATCAACTATATTTTAATTATTTTAGATTACTCCAAATATTCTTTGCAGACACATGTTATAACATTTTTCATAAATGTGGAATTCTATTAAACTGCCCTTTAGCGTCTTCTTTTAATATTCATTTTATCGTCATATTGATTACTAGAAAACTAGGACAGATAAGCTTTCGAACGTGTGTTTGTGATAAAACTAACGCAAATGATATATACCACAAAGTTTATGATGATTTACTAATCTAAATCGTTGTAGTTTGTTTACGCTTTATACATTAGTAATAATATTAAGAAAAAAAACACAAGATAACAAGCCTACCTGTGCGCCCGATACAGCTGGAATGATTCATTGAAGTCTGGACCACTGTTTACACATGAGCATTAAATAACTGATAACCTGGATAGATGACGCACGCTATAATCCTTCCACCGCTCCGATAAACGAGCGTAAAGGGATATTGTAGCGATTTAAATATGCAGTATCTTTTTTAAAAATATAGGCTCCATTTAAATTGAAAAATATACGCATGCTTTCCGGTTTACTGTATTGTAAAACAAGTCATTTCTTTGTGAATTATGGCGGATAAATGCCAAAAAAGCATCGTGCTTTACCAAAACAAAACTTGTTATTGTCAAATTGCATCTAAGCTTTTGATAACTTTCAGCACCTTAAATGAAGAAACACATTATATTATTGGTTATATTTGCTTTGTGTTAGAATCTATCTTCGCTGTCATTCTGCAAAGAGCCTTTCTGTATATTTAAACTACTTATATAATAGAGTAGGGTCTTTTCTCCCCTCCCCCTCTACTGGTGAATTTAAGCGATATTTTTTTTCTTTCTGAAAGACACATGTAAACCGATTTGTGTGAAGTTAATTGGCGGTACAGGAGTTGATTTTTATTAAGTCAGTTACGTACTTCAAAAATGTGTTTACCTCGAAACGAATATATCGTCTGTAAACGTTAACAATTCGGTGTTTGGATGTTATAGAAACATTCTCATTCCATGTTAATCAAATTTGTTCTTATTGGGTCTACTCATATAATCTTACATACTATTGAGTATAACCCATATGGAATCATGTGTGCTTGAGTTATAGCCCTCTTAAATAAATTATCATTTATGCCGCTGGCCACTTTTTTCTTTTCTTCCAAAACCATAGGCAATTTAACATGGAACATTTTTTTTTTCTTTAAATAACTTGTCAACCGCGTACTTTGCATGCTGGCTAATAGAAGGCTTAATTCTTTATCGGGTATGTTATTTTTTAAAGGGTACCTCCACAATGTATCCGCCGTCCATAAAGGGCAAAACTGGGGTGTGCTTGTGATAGAAACTTCATTTTACATTGAATCTTGATCAAACTTGCACGTACTGTGTATATCATTGAAGATAAACCATCTTGAATCATGCTTCCTTGAGTTATGGCACTTGTTTACAAATTAAAGGTTTTGCATCCACCAACATGAGTTATTCGTGGAACATGCTTTGTTGTGTTTTTGCGAAATAAACATGATTACCCAGTATTTTTTTAATTTCCTGCTCAGTATGTGTTGTTTATTTTATCGGTTACGAAACTGTAAAGAATGTACCTCCGCAAAGTTTCTGCCGTCCTAAAAGCGTCAACAATTGGATGTGTGGATTTTGTTAAATTTTATTTTTTATTCTATTAAACGTGAAAAAAAAACACTATTTTTCAAGAAAAAACTCTATTGCAACCTTTTATGAAAGTATGACCTTGTTCTTAAATGTAGCCATATAGTTATTTTCGGAAAACCAGTCGCATATAGACAAGAAAGTGTCACTATTTATTTCTAGATACTTTTATGCATTTGACATTTAGAATCCGGAAAAAAACAACATAAATAGTTTGGTAGAAATAAGGTGCTATAGTTTGATCTTTAATCGCAAAGAATGAACTTGTCTTAAAAGGGATCCACCTTTAAATATGATCATGACATTGAAAACAGCTATCTGGTTTTAGTGTAACACACATCGTCAGATATAGATTAAGATTTTACAAGTTTTAAAGTCCTTTAATACATGTGGGAAAACCCTCTCAAACAAGCTATACTTTAACATAAAAATGCTTCTTTTTGACCGCTCGTGAAAATATTATTTGCTCTGATCAATTAAAATCAATAATCTACAGAAACCAACAAATATACTTTATTTTTGTATAACTATGAACAAAAATATTTTAAGAACCCAATTTTACTATGTTTCCACTAACCACTTAATGATGAAATAATTCACTGTTACGTGCATGCCATGTATGATATATTATACAACTTTAAGAAGTTAAAAGTATCGAATACAATAATCGATACAGATGTGATAAAATAGGTACTTATCAGAGATACCGATAAACAAGTATTTTTAAAATTAAAACCAAAGTTCGTTCGTCTGTTCGTTCGTCCGTCTTGTTGGATTTCTGTCTATATAAACGCGTATACGTGTTTGTCTATTTAACTGTGATTCAGTGAGACTTGCAATCTACCTACCTGACTGTCTGTCTCCGCGATGTCTTAAGCAGTATCTTTTTTTGTCACAATAAGCTTACAACGCAAATCAAAACACTTTAAAGGTCCTGATAACAACTAGGTTTGCATTTACTGAAATCATGGTTTCATTTGCGTAAATTGCTGCAACGGTAACACACCGTATGCCTTTGGTTCGGAGAGACCTTCCATCATAACGAAAACGCAGTTCTGCGATATGTCTGACCTCGGTCCCTTGACGGAAACCCGTGTGTCCGATATGTTAACCCGGATCCCTTGGTGGAGACCCGTATGTCCGATATGTGTGACCCGGGTGCTATGACGTAGACCCGTATGTCTGATATGTGTGACCGGGCCCCTTGACGGAGACCCGTATGATTGATATCTGTGACCCCGGTCCCTTGGCGAGACCCCTGTGTCCGATATGTGTGACCCGGGTCCCTTGGCGAAGACCCCTGTGTCTGATATGTGTGACCCAGGTCCCTTGACGGAGACCCGTGTGTCCGATATGTGTGACCCGGGCCCCTTGAAGGAGACCCGTGTGTCTTATATGTGATACCCAGGTCACTTGACGGAGACCCTTATGTCTGATACGTGTGACCCGGGCCCCCAGACGGAGACCCGTATGTCTGATATTTTTTACCTGGTTCCATTGACGAAGACCCGTATGTCTGATATGTGTGACCTGGGTTCCTTGACGGCGACCCGTATGTCTCAGACGTCTATATGTGTATCTTTATGTCGTTCTAGATTATGAATACTTTAATAGGAAATACTACCTAAACTTTTTTATTGAGAACGGGGAGCTTTGAAGCACTGGCTCTAAACCGTAATCCAAGATGGTTCGAACCAATTTTGAATATCATACCATAATCACGGAAGCGTAACTGTTATATTTATTTTCTCATGCTCCCAATCTGTTGAAATCGGATGCACCGATTTGAATTCACAATTCAAAAAGCCTATACCGGCATTAAATCTCTTTAGATTTGCATAACAATTAACCAAACAAATAAAAACGGGAACTTGAGTTGTTATTTTGCGCTTGCAAATTTCAGATAAATAATAAAATTATAGAGAGTCGCTGCCAATTGCTACAATTTCCCACACTTCGCGTAGACGTGGTAGGTCCCAAGATAGCGAAAATGATAGGTTCAGTGTTAAAAAACTTTTCTTAGTATGTTATGTCACGGATCACTTAGTGTACATTTGTGGTATATAGGGTATTGTAAGATGAGGATGACAATAGCATTTTGTGAGAAATGTAAGCGATTTAGTACGAATATATTTTTTCAAGTTTCCGTATGGATTCCTCTATACTTTAAGACAATGCAATTATTTTAACGAAGAACATGGTCAAAGATTCGTATACTTAAAACTAATTTATTAATACATGTTTATACATTTATCATTGTACACGGATTAAGGTAAATAGTAATGCGATTGCGTTCAAGGATTAGACCCGTTACTTTCCGCGAGCAAGTGCAAGTGCACAGGGGTCTTGAAAAGTCCAGTGTAAAAGCAGCCTTAGCGCAGAGACATGACTGGTTCCGAGCATATCTCTGTCATATCTCTGCCGCCTTAAATACCTCGTGGTCGATTCAAAAATAAATTTAACAGAACGTTCAATTATATAGCAAATAACACTGACTTGTACAACATAAGAAACGAGGTACAGTTAGAAATAGATCTAGATCTGAGACAAACCCTCCAGGGTGAGGGGAGTTTAATGGATATGTGCTAAAACCTTTTGTGTATATGCATATTATGCTGACCATGCACGGGATGAATGTCGCTGGTCACACATTCGAATGTTTTTTTAAATGAAACGCTTATTAAAGGAACCGCGCGTGATAATCATGTGACTTCCTTAGTGCACGCGCGCATACCTGCCTGAGGCTGGACATCTCCGACACATCTGGTAGAGCGATTCACAATTCGAGGGGAAACTGGCATGTCTCCCAGATGTACGAAACACTCATCGTCGCTCTGTGCTCGGTTAATCGCTAAGGTAGGCCCAATAATTGGCATTGATGTACTCATCTAGGAGCCCAAAACAATTAATATACAATCACGTGCTATCGGACTCAAGGGTGTGGGTGGCTGCGAGATGGTTTTAGCCCGTTGAGTGCTGGAACCGGATTTTGAAGGCCTTTGCAAACAGTTTGGATCCAGATGAGACGCCACAGAACGTGGCGTCTCATCAGGACCCAAACTGTTCGGTATTCTGATATGGTCTTAGAAAAAAAAAATCGAAGAAAATACTAATTTTAGAAATTCAGCAGACAACAATTTAGCAGACGACAAATTTCCCAGCATGCAAAGGGCTAACATTCCTGAAAGTGATTTGATCGGCTTATAAGATTACGGAGCTTTTAAGTATCTCCACGCATCTAGGTGTATAATTAATAAGCGCTGCTTATTATGGACTGTAGACTACATGTAATGAAGTATCTGGAAACATTCAGATATTGTTTGAAATGTTGACGTATATTTTATCCTGTTATATTTCATTTTTGGAGAAGAGAGGGGATATTTACAGGTAACTATTGACAAAGGTCATAGTGAGAAGCCATAGGGACATATGATGAGAAAAATGACTATAAGTAATTTAATACTTATGATTAATTCTTGTTAAAGAAACCTCTGAATCAGTCTAAGCTTCCTAGTACCTTTCAGTCATGGCGCAGCGGAAATGTTAGCCGAAATGTTACAATAAATTAAGCTAGTGAACACTGTCCGATTGTTAAACAAATACTTCACTCAGTGGTTTTTGACGTTCCAATGACACAAGCAGCTTATTTCAATCTAAATTGACAGATAAATAAGTGTACTTTTTAGCTCACCTCTGCACAACGTGCTTATGATTTGATTTTGTGATCATCTTTAGTGCATCGTTCGTCGTGCGTCGTCTGTCGTGCGTCGCCAATATGTACATTGTTAACACACTAGATGCCACATTTATTGCACATACTTCATTAAACTTTCTTTGAACATTTATTCCGATATATACCTCGGCAGAGTTCGAAAGTTGTCTGGTCCATTGAAAAAGTTGGTAGCAAGGCGGGAAAGTTTTCCTTATATGGCTTTTGTGAAACCTTGTGAACACACAAGTAGTCACATGTTTTTTTTCCAATCTTCAGGAAAACTTATCCAGAACCTTTTTGTTAATTATATCACAGCTGAGTTCGAGAATGGTTCCGGTCCAATGAAAAACATGGCCGCCATAGTGCGGGGCAGTTTTCTTTATATGGCTATTGTGAAACCTTGTGAAACCTTAAGTTAAATATGTTGTATTCAAACTTCATGAAAATTTCTCAATCCTTATGATAAATCGACCGAGTTTCAGAATGCTTCCGAGCAATCGAAAAATATGGCATATGACNAGTGTTACATATGACGGTTATAGTGAAACAATTTGAACACTTCAGAAGTCACATTTTGTGTCCAACCTGCAAGAAACTTGTTCAGAACAATTATTATAATTATATCTCGGCTGAGTTAGAAAATTTTCCCATTAGGTTGAAAAACATTGCTTCAAGTGGGCGAGGCAGTTTTCCTTATATTGCAATAGTGTAAAACTTGTTAACACTTTAAAATTAATTTGTTTTTGCCCAATCAATATAAAACGTTTGTTCTAATGATATCTCAGTCGCATTCAAAACTTGCTCTAGTTAAAACAAGCAAGGGAAGAAAGCCTCGTTTATTATACAAACATCACAAAAGCCTGCAAGAACAGTTTTGTTCCTTCGGTTCTCTGGTGAGCGACGTAGGGACTCTGGCCCCCTTGTTAAATTGTATAATGTACTAACCACATTGTGATATGCACGGCTTACCTCTTGCCGAAGAGAGCACGAAAATTCAAAGATTGCTGCCTATAGGTAGTTGCACATGAAACGCTAGTATTCAACTTATAAGGCGGACATTTATAGCCAGGAGTTAAAACACGAGCTGGTTTCATTTGAGAAATACCAGTGTCACATCAATGAGCGGTGTTATATTATGTAGTTTCCTATTGTCGAAGTGGAGACATTAATGTTCAGTTAATGTTCTATTGCGCGCTCCTCACGCTTTTGATGTTGAAGGCTCAGTCTAAAATTCGGACCATTAAGGCGGATCGTGGGCGTTCACCAAGGACAGCCTATTGAACGGTAGTCCGATAATTACACCGGGAGGTCACTGGGACCGCATTTTTGAGCTATTATTATCGGCATTCAGCAACACTCGAGATAAACCATTGAGACTGATATATCGTGAAGATTTAAAAGTTAACCCTTTGAGCGCTGGAACCGGATTTTGAAGGCCTTTGCAAACAGTTTGGATCCAGATGAGACGCCACAGAACGCGGCGTCTCATCAGGATCCAAACTGTTTGCTATTCTGATAGTATTCTTTGAAAAAAAAATCAAAGAAAATGATTATTTTAGAAATTGAGCGGACAACATTTTAGCAGACGACAAATTTCCCAGCATGCAAAGGGTTAACTATTGAGCTGAGTATTGTATGTTTATAAGTTTTTCATAGCCAACAAAGATTAGCGTTAAGGTCTATGAAATACTCATTGAAGATTGAAAATTTGCAGTTGAAATGTAAATAATAGTTGATATTAATTATTTTGCTAGAAACAACTTCTTTTTACGTTGATGTATTTTTCTAGTATCTGCTTGTTAATACATCAGCGTTTTCAAAACTGACTTTTTTGTTCAAAGTAAGGAAACCAGTCCGTTGTGACGGGGGTATAAGATACTTGTTTTATATATTTATCGCTATCGAAGAAGCAAGATAAATATGAGCAGTTTCTCGATGAAATGACTTAATTAAGCGGGAATGACACAAAACACGCTGAGTTCTCACCTTGCAAAAGTCATATTGATAAAAATGCAAATTACATGTAGTTGAAAACAATGGGTCGTGTCGGATTCCAACCAGTGGACATTGTCAAGTTTTTTTCTCAATATGTTTACACTTTTTTTCATTTTAAGTATAAAGAAACTGTTATCTTTCCATTGAAAGCGTTAAAATCCTAAATCTTTCGCAACTTTGGTATCACAGAATGTAGTCCTTATGCAATAGCGGGGGATGTACCTTGAGTATAATACCGTACATTTAAAACATAAATTATACGAGTCGCGTCGTGTGAGAATGGGTCTTATGCCGCATTATTGTCGCAATTGGCATAAGACCCATTGTCGCAAAATGCGGCTCTTATGTATTGAAATGGTACCAATCGTTTCGAATATAGAGATTTTAAAATGCATTTCGCTAAGAAGAAAAAAAAAATCAGTCGAAAAGCGCTATTTACAGTCATGCGACATCAGCCCCGTCAAGATGTATTGACCAGTGGTTTCTTTGATGATAAGATTTGAAAATTATTATATTTCAATGATACAATGGACCTGCCACGCCGCGGCGGGGACATGCTTTTGGAATTAAAACAAAAAACAATAATATTGTGCAATTATGATTATATGTATGCGTATATACCTGAGGTAAGTTAGGTCGTAACTTTGAAGTCATTATTCGAACATTTAAATTAGTTATAGCGTTTATACCAATAGGATGTACATTTATACATGTATGTTGCAACAGGACACGGTCGAGTGTTATAAAAGGACATTTACGCACTTAAATGAACTCCAAACACAAACATTATCGTCAGTACATTTTAAATAAAATCAATGTTTCATTGTACATGTGCTTTCAGCTATTGTAGTGTATGTATTGTACGTAAACGGAATGTAAAACCATTATTTCTATGGACCCTTCAATTACACCTTTAGTCGTTTTATTGACACAGCGTGTAGCTGTATAGAAAGATCACATGACGATTGTTGATATGTGTAAACTGCGGCTACCACTCCGTTATTCGCCTGGCCTTTGTTGGTATTTCGTAACCCGTGATGTGACTTCCGGTGCCGGCAAAATACTGTTTACCATGACGCAGCAACTTAGAGGAGAGCATTGTCAAACTAACGGTGAAATGAGATGGGAAAATAAACAGTTAATTGACTGGATCATTTGATAAATTGACTGTTGACAAAATACACTTAAGTATGGATCAAGTGTGTTATCTGTTCAATGACCCATGCCGAGGCCGAAAATACCCTGTATTCTTTGTTAAAACGACAATACTTAAAATGTCATTGAATTCTTTAATAGCTGTATTATATCAGAAATTAATATATAAGAATGCGGTGTTTAAAGTATACAAAAAATGAAACGATTTTGCAACTTTGAAATCATGTGGGCTGTAATGATGTTCCTTTTCTCTAATTGTATTTGTTTGCTTAATGCAGCTTAATTCTGAATTTAAAACCGTTTTGCAAAATATTAATGTTCTAATAATATAATTTCGCCCTCATGCATGTTACGACCGGTATTTACATCGATGCAGCGGCGTAACTATTATAATTTTAAGAAAAGAAAAATTATCATAATGGCATTTATTATTTTAAGAGATCAAAGTATCTAGTTTAAATATTGGCGGATTTTAAGTTGTTCAACTATTAAAGAAAATAAATACACCTTGATTCGAATGTTCTGTCACGACATTGGATTTTGGTTAGTCCGACTTAAATTGAACATATTTCATATAAATTGGTACGTGTGTTTCAATTTAGACTGGGTGGTATTATAGCATTGATTTTAAGTTATGGAAGCTTTTTAACCTGACAAATGTGAATCAATTTCATTTTACTCTAGAGGTCTGAGAGAAAAGGCCCTTTTCATGATTCGAAATAATGGTAATTACTGGATCATCAAAATGGGTTCACTCATTTTAACCTGTAAACAAAGCAAAAAGAAGAGAGCTCGAGTATACCAATATCACTTCGAAGAACAATTAAACTTCTAGTATGACAACATGTAAACTAATTATTGACGTCCCGAAGGCCCTATAGGCTTGCCGCTTACTGCTCTTCAGTCGGTCGGTATGTCCGTTCGCAAAATGGACCATGTGATAACTCAAGAAAATCTGAAGATACGTCTTGAAGTCAAACGAATATATAAACAATATAAAGCATAAGCCTTTATACTGATGTGAAAACATGACATTCGATATGATTATGAAACATTAAACATGAACATATAAATGGCAAAGTGGAGGTTAGGCAAATCCTTAAGTGTAATATACCTTTTATTGATAGGGTTTGAACCCACGTGTGGATTCTGTTCACCCGACTATTTATGTTTTAGCGTCGTTACCAAAATATTCAAGATTGTATGTGTAACTTAACGAATATTTGGGTTATTATTGTATAAATCAAACAATTGAATTTTTGGGAAGATTATTAATAAAACTTTTATCATATTGGCCATAATTAAATAAAAAGAGAACTTGAATTTTTGAAATTATTAATAGATATTTAATTATAACGAAAATAATGTAATAAAACGTATGNATGAAACATTAAACATGAACATATAAATGGCAAAGTGGAGGTTAGGCAAATCCTTAAGTGTAATATACCTTTTATTGATAGGGTTTGAACCCACGTGTGGATTCTGTTCACCCGACTATTTATGTTTTAGCGTCGTTACCAAAATATTCAAGATTGTATGTGTAACTTAACGAATATTTGGGTCATTATTGTATAAATCAAACAATTGAAATTTTGGGAAGATTATTAATAAAACTTTTATCATATTGGCCATAATTAAATAAAAAGAGAACTTGAATTTTTTAAATTATTAATATATATTTAATTATAACGAAAATAATGTAATAAAAAGTATGAGGACAATGTCAGCATTATTTTGGGATCAGGTGTGATTATACTCTTATACATACTCAGTGGAATAGTATTAATAGCGTCCACTTATTTTGTTTATTCCTATGGCGCGAAATATTTCAGAGAGAAGTTATAATAATCGACCAACGCCATCACCCGGACGCTTACCGGAAACAGACGGTAATTGTCAACGGAAGTTGTCAAGACTATCAGACACACACTGCCGCGGTAGTCTCCCTCGTTTTACTGGGGCTGTTCAGGGGCCCGGTACTCTGTGACATCGTGGCCCTTTACCGGGTAACAAAAGATGGTCTCGTTCTTACGTGCGTCGTGTTTGACGCCTGCTACATGGTGTACTGGATAATCCTGTGGACGGGGTTGACTCTTAAACAGCAGCGGCAATTCCGGATCTTGGACTATGTGCCGCTTAATGACCCTTGTGTACATGATATCAAATGAAAACCTCGTGAAAAGCGCCTCCATTCATGAATCGATATAGTTGCACATGCATGCGCCTAGGAAACGGACGAGCTCACTTCCGAGTGACCTCACGACGAGCGAGAGTGGCTACGGCGAAGCAAACTCTTCCGAAGATGAACGAGAAAGGTTTGAGCTCTCACTTCCGCCTTTAGCGCAAAGTCCCGGTGCCATTGAAAACTCGAGGCGTAAAGGTTCCACTCACTCGCTAGACAGGCGCAGTCGGTCGCTTAGAAACGGGAACCAGCGCATGACGTTCCACAATACCGTTGAGCGTTCTACGTCTACCGATAGTGAATTGTACGCGAAAACCGTGACAACAGAATTAACATTTCAGTGGACGTTCACGGCCGCCAGGGGTCACGCGAGAGGTGCCTGACACCGCTTGAGCTTGCGGTGTTGAAATCTTGAATGCCGGGTTACTGGCACTCTACTGGGACCGCAAGCCCTCTGGAGACGCCATTAAACAACTCTCTCAATGCGAAGCAGAGTTCCTATTCTGATCTTGGTAATGGAAGTGATAACAGCAGCGATAGGTCAAGGTCGCGACCCACTCCGGACACCAGTATTTAGCACAATGACCTGACAATTAAGAACGATTATGCTCTTGGCGCAAGAGACAACTTTAAGTCTTCCAATAGGAAAACGCAAACAAACAATTCGTTGCGCGTCAAAAATAGCCCGAGTGACGTAAGTAGTTGGACTCAAACATCGCCAGTAAAAGACGCATATCAGACATTACTAATTGAAGTTAACGCAAGAAGTAATAACCGTCTCGGTCCCAGAGCGATGGACTATATGGACGGTAAAAAGGACGTTAGTCTTGTGCGGAGGGATTCAGCAAACTATTCTCTGACGTCATCACAGGAAACAGCGTCCAACGATTCAGACCAAGCCCAGCAGGCGACTTGTAGTCAAGTATGAAATGGCGCTTGGTTTAAACCACTTGCCTGTTTTCGTGCATGGTGTTTGATTGACCATTTACATACGTTTATATATAACATAGTTAATGCTCTTTGCGAATGCTTGATTGTTGTTTTTATTCACCCGGATTCTGCTTTACCTTAAAATCATCTTCCCATACACATTGTTTACAGTTAACCTCGTCATTGATTTCAAAATTACAAAGATAATGTGTCCAAACACATGTTATTTTTACAATCAACCCTGGATTTCTTTTTTAAAAAATGTATAAACATTTAAGCATCGGCTCATGGTCAGCATATGCTACAATTTGAGCCTCGTTCTGGAAAAGCTGGAAATAAGTAATGTGCGTAAAGTGTCGTTCCAGATAAGTAAGTGCGGTCCGAACCAATAGATGTAAATCAAATTAGCAAAGAAAAGTAAGTCACGTGCACAGATAGACTTTTGGCACTTTCACAGAGAGACACATGTCACGTTCACAAAGAGACGTAAGTCACATTCACAAAGAGACGTAAGTCACGTTAACAAAGAGACGCAAGTCACGTTCACAAGGATACGAAAGTCATGTTCTCAAAGAGACGTTAGATACGTTCAGAGAGAGACATAAATTACGTTCACAAAGAGACGTAAGTCACGTTCACAAAAAGACGCAAGTCACGTTCACAAAGAGACGTAAGTCACGTTCACAAAGAGACGTAAGTCACGTTCACAAAGAGACGCAAGTCACGTTCACAAAGAGACATAAATCACGTTCACAAAGAGACGTAAATCACGTTCACTAAGAGACGAAAGTCACGTTCATAAAGGGACATAAGTGACGTTCTCAAAGAGACGTTAGTAACGTTCACAAAGAGATATAAATCACGTTCACAAAGAGACGTAGGTCACGTTCACAAAGAGACGAAAGTCACGTTCACAAAGAGACGTAAGTCACGTTCATAAAGAGACGCAAGTTACGTTCACAGAGATTCGAAAGTCATGTTCTCAAAGAGACGTTAGTTACGTTCAGAGAGAGACATAAATCACGTTCACAAAGAGACGTAAGTCACGTTCACAAAAAGACGCAAGTTGCGTTCACAAAGAGACGCAAGTCACGTTCACAAAGAGACGTAAGTTACGTTCACAAAGAGACGCAAGTCATGTTCAAAAAGAGACATAAATCACGTTCACAAAGAGACATAAAACACGTTCACTAAGAGACGAAAGTCACGTTCACAAAGAGACGTCAGTTACGTTCACAAAGAGACGCAAGTCACGTTCACAAAGAGACGCAAGTCACTTTCACAAAGAGACGTGAATCACTTTCACAAAGAGACGTAAGTCACGTTCACAAAGAGACGCAAGTCACTTTCACAGAGATACGAAAGTCATGTTCTCAAAGAGACGTAAGTTATGTTCAGAGAGAGACATAAATCACGTTTACAAAGAGACGTTAGTCACGTTCACAAAGAGACGCAAGTCACATTCACAGGGAAACGCAAATTACGTTCACAAAGACACGTAAGTCACGTTCACAAAGAGACGCAAGTCACGTTCACAAAGAGACGTAAATCACGTTCACTAAGAGACGTAAATCACGTTCACTAAAAAACGAAAGTCACGTTAGCAAAGAGACGCAAGTTACGCCCACAAAGAGACGCAAGTAACGTTCACAGAGATACGAAAGTCATGACCTCAAAGAGACGTTAGTTATGTTCATAGAGAGACATAAATCACGTTCACAAAGAGACGTAAGTCATGTTCACAAAGAGACGTAAGTTACGTTCACAAAGAGACAAAAGTCACGTTCACAAAAAACGTTAGTCACGTTCTCAAAGAGACGTTAGTTACGTTCACAAAGAGACATAAATCACGTTCACAAAGAGACGTTAGTCACAATCACAAAGAGACGTAAGTCACGTTTACAAAGAGACGTAAGTCACGTTCTCAAAGAGACGTTAGTTACCTTCACAAAGAGACATAAATCACGTTCACAAAGAGACGCAAGTCACGTTCACAAAGAGACGTAAGTCACGTTCTCAAAGAGACGTTAGTTACGTTCACAAAGAGACATTAATCACTTTCACAAAGAGACGCAAGTCACGTTCACAAAGAGACGAAAGTCACGTTCTCACAGAGACGTAAGTTACGTTCACAAAGACACATAAATCACGTTAACAAAGAGACGCAAGTCACGTTTACAAAGAGACAAAAGTCATGTTCTCACAGAGACGTTAGTTACGTTCACAAAGTGACATAAATCACGTTTACAAAGAGATGCAAGTCACGTTCACAAAGAGACGTAAGTCACGTTCTCAAAGAGACGATAGTTACGTTCACAAAGAGACATAAACCACGTTCACAAAGAGACGCACGTCACGTTCATATAAAGACGTTCACAGAGAGACGTAAATCACTTTTGTAGAGAGACGTAGTTTAAGTTCACAGAAGCGTATTTACATATACAGAGAGAGACGTAGTGAACGTCCACAGAAAGGGACGTAAGTGACGTTCACAGGGAGAAGTAAATCACGCTCATAGAGAGAAATACGGACCTACAAAGAGAGACATAAGTCGAGTTAATACAGAGACGAAAATAACCTTCACAGAGAGACGAAAGTCACATACACCAAGAGACAAAGGTCACGTTCACAGAGATACGTTTTTTTATGTTCACAAAGAGAGGCATAAGTCACTGTTATAAACTGTCAAACGTCAAGTTGACATATATTTCCAAGTTCACAGAGAGACATAAGACGCGTTTACAACGAGACTTAAGTCACGCTCATACAGAGACTCGAGTCACGGTCAAATACAGACCAACGTCACATTAAAAGAGACATAAGTCAAGTTCACAGAGAGAGATAAAGACTCGTTCATGGAGACGTAAATCACTTTTACATAGACACTAAAGTCACGTTCCTCAAGAGAAAATCATCACTTCGAAAGAGAGATGAAGTTCACTTGAACAAAGAGAGACGTAGTTCAAGTTCCACATAGAGACATATTTCACGTTCAAAAAGATACATAAGGCATGTCCATAGAGATACGTAATTCACGTTCACAGAAAGACGTAATTCACGTTCATAGAGAGACGAAAATCACGTTCGAGGAGTGACGTAAGTCACGGCCTTGGAAAAACGTAAAACACATTCACAGATTAATACGTAAGGCCCGTTCACATAGAGACATTCTTGGCATTAAGGAGATAGAGTGCAAAGGGCACGTTAGAGCAAGAGACGCAAGTTACGTTCAAAAAAGAGACGTATGTAACGTTCATTAAAACAGACGTAAGGTATGTTCGTGGGGAGGCGTAAGCCACGTTTACAGAGAAATGTTCGTCGTGTTAACAGAAAGTGACGTAGACACGCTCATACAGAATCATAAGTCACGTTCAAAAAGGGGCTCAAGTCAAAATCATAGAAAGAGGTGACTCACGTGCACGGACACAGACGTATGGCACGTTTATAGAAAGCCGTAGTTCACTTTCAGAAAGAAACGTAAGGCGCCTTCATATAGACACGTTAGTCACGGTATATAAAGAGATATATTCCACGCTCCTAGAGAGCCGTTAGTCACGATCACAGAGAGACGCTAGTCGCGTTCCCAAACTCATCGCTTTCACAGAGATACGTAAGTCACGTTCTTAGAGATACGTAATTCACATTCAGAGAGAGATGAAGTCCTGTTCACAGAGAGACATAAGTCATGTTCAAAGAACGCACGAACACTAAGAGTCTTTAGTCACGTTCACAGAGATACGTAAAGCACGTTCGCAGATATACGTAAGTCACGGTACCATATAGACGTAAGTCACGTTCTCACACATTTACATAAGGCACGTTCACAGATAGACATTAGTCACGCTCACAGAGATTCGTAAGAAACGTTCATATAGAGATACATAAGGCACGTTCAAAGACAAACATTAGTCACGTCTATTACAAGACTTAAATAAATTAACATCAGTTTTGTCGCCTTAACTTTGACAAATATTTCGTTATAATATGAACAGAGTATATATTATATTCACATCCTAATCCTTTTTATCTAAATATGTCATTTTGAAATCATTCTGATTAATTACTCTACCAGTATCTGTGTGTGAATACGAACGTGTGTCGTTGACTGTCCAACAATAGGATATATATATTGTCAACTTTGCATGTGAATTGACAACATTACAAGTATGTGAAGATATTAAAACTTGTAATCGGGCAATGCAAGTCTAATTTGGAAATGCTATATTATAAGTATGGGTCAGAACAAGATTCGCCTATTGAATTAACACCAAAATGAACCCGTTCAAGTTGCTTTTGATAGCGTCTTGTAAGCGATTTCCTCAACACATTTCGTCACGTCAGTAGGCACGCAGTGTTTATACTTCCAAGGTAGAAACGCATCAAAGAAGCCTACTGTTAATTGCTTCACCAAATTGGCAAATCGATACCTTCAACGCAATGATACAAAAATGGTTGATTCTATTCCATTTGGCACCAGATTCATTTGAGCGCGGTTAACGAAGACCTAATTTATTAATCAGCGTAGAATTAAATAACACTTGCGAGGCTGCGTCGTTGATTTCTTTGTGTTGGTTCAAAGCCAGAAAGTCGTATCTGATATAGATTTTTATGACAGTAGCAGCTTTCTGGCTAAACCAGTCGGTCCCAATATGATGTCCATTTTCGGAAATTCAAAGGCTACAAACACACAGTTGGTCAACACTTTAGTAAGGCCTAAAAAAACGTTGTTTGTTTCCACTTATCCTACTGTCCCTTATATTTGGTACCGACCCTAATATTTTTTGGTATTCCAGGTTGAACTTTCGATCATTATTACTGCATTCGCTCACATTTACGAAATACGTGATAATACAGGAACGGATCTCCAGGGTAGGGGCATCAATCTACACGCAGAGTTGTCGTTCCATGCTCTCACATGCTATGCTGGTTCCGGTAAAATCTCTGTGTGGAGGTCGGGGAATATGGGGAAAGTGCCCCCCCCCCCTCTCCAGCTGACATCAAAGCTTAAATAGTATATACCGGTTATGTCTTATATTTCAAATCTTACTATGTAATGGAAAGTATTCAAATAAAGGTGGTCCTTCAGTATTGTTTATCTAAGACCAAACCCTTAAAGCACGCATGAAGAGGAGAGTGGCGGAGAATGGGGGGTGTCTGTGCTACCACCTGATCCCAAATCGCAGATGATGCCCCTTATCGCAGTTGACACAGATATATCCGTAACGATCCTTTCCGCTCTCAGACAAATGTATCGGAGCATTCGGGGCATTATTGGCGTTCATGTTCGCAGATAGCAACACGTAGATGATAGTCGCTTATGCATCAAACCGCTATGAAAACAATGTAGCATTGTCACTTGCTTGATTTGTCAACTCGGCATTTTAATGTTATATTAGGCGATCGATTATAACATGTATCGTTTAAAACTTCAAAGTTATGATCCAGGCCTTTCGCGAGTGCAATGAAACAGAGAAATAGACCTGCAGCTGTAGTGTGGGTGTCTGGTGAGGTTGTACCACCTGTCATGGTTCCTTCTATTTTACAAGTTCCATACAACAAAATCAAGATAAACAGTTCTTAAGAGCTAACAAAAGCACACAAATAAAGGTTTTGATAAACGTCTGTGCGATTAAAATTGGAACAATAATTGTCTATGCGGTGCTCAATTTCAGATTTTTTTTCGCGTTGTTTAAGAGTGTGTATGCAACGTTAATTTTGTTCTTTGTCTGTAGGAAGATCAGCTGGTATCATGTTAAAATATTCGTTGAACAGTGACAAATAAGCACTTGAGTCTCGTTCTATGAATACTGTGCTTTATGCAGGCTCATCAGGGACGACACTTTCAGAAATATTCGTCGAAACGAAAATACAGTTTAGGCGGAAAGTGTCGTCTCTGATCAGCCCGTTGCGGACTGCACATGCTAATATGAGACGACACTTTACGCACATGAATTAAGCCAAGTTTTCTCAGAACGAGGCTCATTTCATCTGTGTCCATTACAACCATTTATCCAGAAATCTGTCACACAATTCAATAAATTAGCTGAACATTGACCCAAATGAAACAAAGTTCCTGACGTTTTTGCTTCCACACAAAATGCCCAGGTAGCATCCACAAGATAATTATCATCGTTTTGGTGGTGCAGATTTGAGAATATTAACTTCTTTACCTTGTTATCGTTGACAGCGCATCGTTCTCGTTTTTTAAATGTTTTTGCTCACTTTTTGTGTGAGAGAAATGCACGCGTGTTACTTGGCATCATGCATGAATCTGTAACGATTTGTGTTTGTTTCAGCGAGGCGTTTTGCACGGTATTATCGGGCTGTTATGTAAAAGCTTGAGGGATGTTGGAATGTTGAGGTAAACTGAATGTTTAGAACTGATGAATGTATCCCCATACCTGCGCAGTACAATCCAGGTGTAACTTGTATTCGCCCTGTGAGTGTGCCATGTAAAATAATTGAAACAGACCACTTATGAAATTAATTTGTAAATTTATATGAATGTTTTCATGTTATGACAGTAATACTGTGTACATAATATTATGATTATGCACATTCTATGCTTAAATCATAACAATATCACATGTCCATTTCATTTCAAGATGCTATATTTTTCTGTAATGCGTGATAACTGTTAGTTAACTTTGGATTAAATGTTATTATTTTGCATGTTGTATATGGTGTTTCGCATTTCCTACATGTTTTAAATTGTACGTTGATCTTTAACAGGCACCGGTAAATGCTAAATTAATGTTTCCATTTATTGTGAGTTCTTAAAAAAATCTTATGTTTGAATTGATTGCGAATTAATTTTTGTGAAATCTGATCTCAAAATTTCATTTTATGTCATTTTTTCAGTCAACATCTCACCCGTTTAAATTCTAAATACCATATTTTACTACACAGCTGACGAAATCATTTAATTGCATTATTCGGGTCATTTGGTACGCAGTCGTACGCGTGTGTGTGTTTACGATGGATTCATTTATTATACTATTATGAATGGGAATAACAGTGTTGTGATATAAAACTGGAATGAAACAGGTGAGACTTCGTTATCGATTTCGTTAAAATGTCGAATGTACTCAAATTATAGCGATTTTTTCTCTCGTTACTTTTCTTTTGCATGTAATTCTTAAGGACTATTTCGAAATGGGAAAGATCACAATTAATATTACTACGCAATGTTAGATTTAGTTAATTTAATCTGTTTTTGTTTTTATTTAAGCAATTAAAGACTACTATTTTGATTGCAACATGGATAGCCGAGTGGTTTAAGCCCTAGCCTTTTACTCCAATGGTAAGTGGTTCGGGCCCAGGTGTGGATTATTTTTTTATTTTTTTTATATATACTGGGGCTATTTAATTCCGATGTTTACATTTATCAATTTAAGCATTTAATGACACACTTCAAAACATCTATATGAATAATGTTTTTTTAAACAATTGCAGTTAAAAGACCTTGAACTATAAATGATCACCATTCAAAGGGTCTACCCTCGAGCGAATTTTTCCAGTGTTCATCAGATAAAAAGCGATTTGTCTATCCGTTAACTTAATACGATATCCAGTGTTCATCAGATAAAAAGCGATTTGTCTATCCGTTAACTTAATACGATATCCAGTGTTCAT